>JAULKM010153024.1:0-17086 GCA_032355605.1 Rubia tinctorum
TCATAAATTCATTATCCTCTCACATACCAACCTTTCTCATGGTTAGTTTGAGATATTGTGAATATTTATTCATGGTGCGATATCGTTGCTTCTTAATGCTTACATATGAGTGTTTTTCTATCAAGTATGTGGTTGGATTGTGATACAAACAAAGCCCGGTCTTCATTCTTTCCTAAGTAGCAATGGTCTCTTTCAGCATTTTTAATGTACATCATAAAGATCATGCTTCTATCCCAAGAAAATTCTACCACTATTTTCACATCTATTGTTTGAGACAAACTGCTATCTAAGGTTTAATCCATCCCAAACTTTAGCCTCATTTTTTGTATAATTTTTGTCTCATTTTTTGTATAAATTTAGTTTCTACAATTCATAAGAAACCAACTTTTTGTACAAAGTATAACTCACTTCTAACCTTTTCTTGGCCAAAAATACTCACCCAAAAACCCTACTTTCCTCTTCTTCTTCATCATTTTTCTCTTTCGTTATCTATAAATTTGTCCATGAATGTTAGTGTAAATTGTATTAGCTAAACTCATCACTTGGGAGAAATTGATTGAAGCTTCTAGACCCATGTAGTAAGAGCCTCTATTTCACTCTTTTTTGGAGCATTTGTTATTCAACATATATTGTATTTTTATTTTTGAGTTTTTCTTTATTTAGCTCTTTGACATGAAAATCAAAGAACATGAGATTAGAACATCTTGTTGTGTAATGTGAGGTTAATCTTGCTAGTTGAGTATGTTAATATGGATTGTTACGATATTTATCCCAAGGTAGCACTAAAAGGTTGAATATTGAATGTTGATTTTTCTAGGTTTAATATAATAAATGCTTTGTTTGGTTAAATGGCTAGTCATTTGGTAGAATGCTTGTAGTTGTTATCAAATCTATGGTTATTCGTGTATGATGCCATTGATGAAATACATTTATATCGTTCATTGTCTAATTTTATATCATCAATGAGGTTTGCAAATGGTCATTGAATGTCTTTGTGAATTACTATTAAGAAAAAATAAATGATGATCTTAAAAACTTAAGTGATAGCATTTCACATAGGTAATGAATGTAATAGATGAGTGAATGGTAATATGATCTATAAGAGGTTTAGAAGTAGAAATCGATTGCCCTAAGGCTTTGTCATATGAGGAAAGGAAATTGAACCACGGATGAAATTGGAAATATCTCGAACTAACAATGATAGAATCAATAGCACATGCAAGAAGACAATGATTGCTACTTGGGAAAGACTGAATTCCTGGCTTCATTTGTATCATGTTCCAACAACATACTTAATGAAAAACAATTGTACTAAAGCAAGATGATTCAAGGAAATCGAAACGCAGATGAATATTGGAAATATCTCGAAGTAACCATGGAAGAATCAAGGACACATGCTATGAGAGACTGATTGCTACATGGGAAAGATTAAATGCCGTGCTTCATTTGAATCATGTACCATACAAGTACTTAACGGAAAAACACTCGAACTTAACACTATGAGGCAAGGAAATGGAACCGCGGATGAAGTTTGAAATATCTTGAAGTAAGAATAAAAGAATCAATAGGACATGCTAGAAGACACTGATTGCTACTTGGGAAAGACTGAATTCCTAGCTTCGTTTGTATCGTGTTCCAACAACGTACTTAATGGAAAAACAATTGTACTAAAGCAAGATGATGCAAGTAAATTGAAACGCGGATGAATATTGAAAATATCTCGAAGTAACGATGAAACAATCAGAGCACATGCTAAAAGAGAATGATTGATACTTGGAAAAGATTGAATGCCATGCTTCATTTCTACCATGTTCCAACAACGTACTTAATGGAAAAATAATCGTATTAAGGCAATATAATACAAGGAAATAAAAATGCGGATGAATATTTGAAATATCTCGAAGTAACCATGGAAGAATCAAGGGCACATGCTAGAAGAGACTGATTGCTACATAGGAAAGATTAAATGTCAGGCTTCCTGTGAATTAGGTTCCAAACACGTACTTGACGGAAAAATACTCGTACTTAAGAAATTAATGCAAGGAAATGGAACCGTGGATGAAGTTGGAAATATCTTGAAGTAACAATAAAACAATCAATAGGACATGCTTGAAGACACTGTTTGCTACTTGGGAAAGACTGAATTCCTGGCTTTGTTTGTTTCATGTTCTAACAACGTACTTCATGTAAAAACAATCGTACTAAAGTAAGATGATGTAAGGAAATCGAAATGCGGATGAATATTGAAAATATCTCGAAGTAACAATGAAAGAATCAAGAGCACATGCTAGAAGAGAATGACTGCTACTTGGAAAAGATTGAACGGCGGACTTCATTTCTATCATGTTCCAACAATGTACTTAATGGAAAAACAATCGTACAAAAGCAATATGATGCAAGGAAATCGAAACGCGGATAAATTTTGGAAATATCTCGAGGTAACCATGGAAGAATCAAGAGCACATCTTTGAAGAGACTGATTGCTACATGGGAAATATTAAATGCCGGGCTTCCTTTGAATCATATTCCAAACACGTACTTGATGGAAAAAGACTCATACTTAAGCAATATGAGGCAATGAAATCGAAGCGCGGATGAAATTGGAAATATCTCGAAGTAACAATGAAAGAATCAATAGCACATTCTAGAAGACACTGATTGCTATTTGGGAAAGACTGAATTCCTGGCTTTGTTTGTATCATGTTCCAAAAACATACTTAATGCAAAAAATCGTACTAAAGCAAGAGGATGCAAGGAAATCAAAACGCGGATGAATATTGAAAATATCTTGAAGTAACAATGAAAGAATCAAGAGCACATGCTAGAAGAAAATGATTGCTACTTGGAAAAGATTGAATGACAGGCTTCATTTCTATCATGTTCCAACAATGTACTTAATGGAAAAACAATCGTACTAAAGCAATATGATGCAAGGAAGTCAAAAGGCGGATGAATATTGGAAATATCTCGACGTAACCATGAAAGAATCAAGGTTACATGCTAGAAGAGACTGTTATGGGAAAGATTAATGTCAGGCATCCTTTGAATCATATTTCTAACACGTAATTGACGGAAAAACACTCATACTTAAGCAATATGAGGCTAGGAAATCGAACCACTGATGAAATTGGAAATATCTCAAAGTAACAATGAAAGAATCAATAACACATGCTAGAAAACACTGATTGCTACTTGGGAAAGACTGAATTCCTGGCTCCATTTGTATCATGTTCCAACAACATACTTAATGAAAAACAATCGTATTAAAGAAGGATGATGCAAGGAAATCAAAACGCGGATGAATATTGGAAATATCTTGAAGTAATCATGGAAGAATCAAGGGCACATTCTAGAAGAGACTGTTATGGGAAAGATTAAATATTAGGCATCATTTGAATCATCTTCCAAACACATAATTGATGGAAAAAAACTCATACTTAAGCAATATGAGGCATGGAAATCGAACCACGGATGAAATTGGAAATATCTCGAAGTGACAATGAAAGAATCAATAACACATGCTTGAAGAAACTGATTGCTACTTGGGAAAGACTGAATTCCTGGCTTCATTTGTGTCATGTTCCAACAACATACTTAATGAAAAAAAATCGTAATAAAGTAAGATGATGCAAGGAAATCAAAACGCGGATGAATATTGGAAATATCTTAGAGTAACCATGGAAGAATCAAGAGAACTTGCTAGAAGAGACTGATTCCTACATGGAAAAGATTAAATGTCGGGCTTCCTTTGAATCATGTTCCAAACAAGTACTTGATGGAAAAAACTCGTACTTAAGCAATCCGAGGAAAGGAAAAGGAACCGCGGATGAAATTGGAAATATCTTGAAGTAACAATAAAAGAATCAATAGGACATGCTAGAAGACACTGATTGCTACTTGGGAAAGACTGAATTCCTGGCTTTGTTTATATCATATTCTAATAACGTACTTAATGGAAAATCAATCGTACTAAAGCAAGATGATTCAAGGAAATCGAAACGCAGATAAATATGGAAAATATCTCGAAATAACAATGAAAGAATCAGGAGCACATGATAGAACAGAATGATTGCTACTTGGAATAGATTGAATGCCTTGCCTCGTTTATGTCATGCTCGAACAACGTACTTAATGACAAAACAATCGTACTAAAGCAATATAATGCAAGGAAATTGAAATTTGGATGAATATTGGAAATATCTTGAAGTAACCATGGAAGCATCAGAGGCACATGCTAGAAGAGACTGATTGCTACATGGGAACGATTAAATGCTAGTTTCCTTTGATTCATATTCCAAAAACGTTCGTACTTAAGCAATATGAGGCAAGGAAATGGAACCGCGGATGAAATTGGAAATATCTTGAAGTAACAATAAAAGAATCAATAGGACATGCTAGAAGACGATGATTGCTACTTGGGAAGGACTGAATTCCTTGCTTGCTTTGTATAATGTTCAAAAAATGTACTTCATGGAAAAAAAATGATGTTCAAGGAAATTGAAACACGGATGAATATTGAAAATATCTCGAAGTAACAATGAAAGAATAAAAAACACATGCTAGGAGAGAATGATTGCTACTTGGAAAAGATTGAATACCAGGCTTCGTTTCTATCATGTTCCAACAACGTACTTCATGGAAAAACAATCGTACTAAAGCAATATGATGCAATGAAATTGAAACGCGGATGAATTTTGGAAATATCTCGAAGTAACCATGGAAGAATCGAGAGCATATCCTTGAAGAGACTGATTGCTACATGGGAAAGATTAAATGTCAGGCTTCCTTTGAATCATATTCCAAACACATACTTGATGGAAAAACACTCGTACTTAAGCAATATGAGGCACGGAAATCGAACCGCGGATGAAATTGGAAATACCTCGAAGTAACAATAAAAGAATCAATAGCACATGCTAGAAGACATTGATTCATAATTGGGAAAGACCAAATTCTTGGCTTCGTTTGTATCATTTTCCAACAACGTACTTAATAAAAAAAATTGTACTAAAGCAAGATGATGCAAGGAAATTGAAACGCGGATGAATATTGAAACTATCTCGATGTAACAATGAAACAATCAAGAGCACATGCTAGAAGAGAATGATTGCTACTTGGAAAAGATTGAATTTCATTCTTCGTTTCTATCATGTTCCAAAACGTACTTAATGGAAAAACAATTGTACTAAAGCAATATGATGCAAGGAAATCAAAATGCGGATGAATATTTGAAATATCTCGAAGTAACCATGGAAGAATCATGGGCACATGCAGAAAGAGACTGATTGCTACATGGGAAAGATTAAATGCCGGGCGTCCTTAGAATCATGTTCCAAACACATACTTGATGGAAACACACTCCTACTTAAGCAATATGATTCAAGGAAATCGAACCACGGATGAAATTGGAAATATCTCAAAGTAACAATGAAAGAATCAAGAGCACATGCTAGAAGACACTGATTCCTACTTGGGAAACACTGAATTTCTAGCTTCGGTTGAATCATGTTCCAAAAACATACTTAATGAAAAACAATTTTACTAAAGCAATATGATGCAAGGAAATCAAAACGTGGATGAATATTGGAAATATCTCGAAGTAACCATGAAAGAATCAAGAGCACATGCTAGAAGAGGCTGATTGCTATTTGCGAAAGATGAAATGCCGGACTTCATTTGAATTATGTTCCAAACTTATATTTGATGTAAAAACACTCATACTTAAGTAATATGAGGCAAGGAAATCTAACCACAAATGAAATTGGAAATATCTCGAAGTAACAATGAAAAAACCAATAGCACATGCTAGAAGAGAATGATTGCTACTTGGGAATGACTAAATTCCTGGCTTCATTTGTATCATGTTCCAACAACGTACTTAATGGAAAAACAATCGTACCAAATCAAGATGATGCAAGGAAATCGAAATGCGGATGAATATTGCAAATATCTGGAAGTAACAATGAAAGAATCAAGAGCACATGCTAGAATAGAATGATTGCTATTTGGAAAAGATTGAATGCCAGTCATCGTTTCTATCATGTTCCAACAACGTACTTAATGGAAAAACAATCGTACTAAAGCAATATGATGCAAGGAAATCGAAATGCGGATGAATATTGAAAATATCTCGAAGTAACAATGAAAGAATCAAGAGCACATGCTAGAAGAGAATGATTGCTACTCTGAAAAGATTGAATGCCAGGCTTCGTTTCTATCATGTTCCAACAACGTACTTAATGGAAAAACAATCGTACTAAACCAATATAATGCAAGGAAATCGAAACGCGGATGGATATTGGAAATATCTCGACGTAACCATGGAAGAATCGAGAGCACATGTTTGAAGAGACTGATTGCTACATGGGAAAGATTAAATGGTGGGCTTCCTTTGAATCATATTCCAAACACGTACTTGATAGAAAAACATTCGTACTTAATCCATATGAGGCATGGTAATCGAACCGCGAATGAAATTGGAAATATCTGGAAGTAACAATGAAAAAATCAATAGCACATGCTTGAAGACACTGATTGCTATTTGGGAAAGACTGAATTCCTGGCTTCATTTGTATCATGTTCCAACAACATACCTAATGGAAAAACAATCGTCCTAAAGCAAGATGATGCAAGGAAATTGAAACGCAGATGAATATTTAAAATATCTCGAAATAACAATGAATGAAGCAAGAGCGCATGCTAGAAGAAAATGATTGCTACTTTGAAAAAAATTGAATGCTAGACTTCTTTTCTATCGTGTTCCAACAACGTACTAAAAGTAAAAACAATCGTACTAAAGCAATATGATGCAAGGAAATTGAACGCGGATGAATATTGGAAATATCTCGAAGTAACCATGGAAGAATCAAGGGCACATGCTAGAAAAGACTGATATGGGAAAGTTTAAATGCCGGGCTTCCTTTGAATCATGTTCTAGACACGCACTTGACAAAAAAACATTCGTTCTTAAGCAATATGAGGCAAGGAAATTGAACCACGGATGAAATTTGAAATATTTTGAAGTAACAATAAAAGAATCAATAGCACATGCTAGAAGACACTTATTGCTACTTGGGAAAGAATTAATTCCTGGCTTCATTTGTATCATGTTCCAACAACATACTAAATACAAAAAAATTGTACTAAAGCATGATGATGCAAAGAAATCGAAACACGGATGAATGTTTGAAATATCTCGAAGTAACAATGAAAGAAACAAGTGCACATTCTAGAAGAGACTGATTGCTACTAGAGAAAGATTAAATGCCAGACTTTGTTTGAATCATGTTTCAAACACGAACTTAATGGAAAACACTCGTACTTAAGCAATATGAGTCAAGGAAATCGAACCACGGATGAACATTGGAAATATCCCGAAGTAACAATGAAAGAATCAATAGAACATGCTAGAAGAGACTGATTGCTACTTGGGAAAGACTGAATTCCTGGATTCATTTGTATCATGTTCCAACAATGTACTTAATGTAAAAATAATCGTACTAAATAAATATGATGCAATGAAATCAAAATGCGGATGAATATTTGAAATATCTCGAAGTAACCATGATAGAATCAAGTGCATATGCTAAAAGAGACCAATTGCTACTTGGGAAAGATTGAATGTCAGGCTTCGTTTGTATCATTTTCCAACCATGTACTATATAGAGAAACACTCGTACTTAAACAATACGAGGCAAGGAAATCGAACCGCAATGAATATTTGAAATATATCGAAGCAACAATAAAATAATCTAGTGCACATGCTTGAAGAGACTGATTGCTACTTGCGAAAGACTAAATGCCAGACTTCGTTTAAATCATGTTCCAAACATGTACTTGATGGAAAAACACTCGTACTTAAGCAATATGAGGCAAGGAAGTCGAACTGCGGATGAACATTGGAAATATCTCTAAGTAACAATGAAAGATCAAGAGCACATGCTAGAAGAGAATGATTGATTCCTTAGAAAGACTGAATTCCTGGCTTCCTTTGTAGCATGTTCCAATTACGCACTTTATGGGAAAATATTGTAGTAAAGAAATATGAAGCAAGGAAATCGAAACGCGGATGAATATATTCAATATCTCGAAGTAACAATGAAAGAATCAAGGACACATGCTCGAAGAGACTGATTCCAACATGGGAATGATTGAATGCTAGAATTCGTTTGAATTATGTTTCAAACACGTACTTAATAGAAAAACACTCTTACTTAATAAATATGAGGCAAGGAAATTGAACCACAAATGAAATTGGAAATATCTCAAAGTAACAGTGAAAGAATCAATAGCACATGCTATAAGAGACTGATTGCTACTTGGAAAAGCCAGAATTCCTGGCTCCATTTGTATCATGTACGAACAACGTACTTAATGGAAAAACAATTGTACCAAATAAATATAATGCAAGGTATTTGAAATGCGGATGAATATTGGAAATATCTCGAAGTAACCAAGAGAGAATCAAGAGCACATGCTAGAACAGACTAATTGCTACATGGGAAAGATTAAATGTCCGGCTTCGCTTGAATTATTTTCCAAACATGTACTTGATGGAAAAACACTCGTACTTAAGCAATATAAGGCAAGGAAATCATATCAAAAATGAAATTGGAAATATCTCGAAGTAACAATGAAAGAATCAATAATTTATGCTTGAAGACACTGATTGCGATTTGGGAAAGACTGAATTCCTGGCTTCATTTGTATCATGTTCTAACAATGTACTTAATGGAAAAACAAATGCAATATGATGCAAGGAAATCGAAACGCAAATGACTATTGGAAATATCTCGAAGTAACCAAAGGAATCATGAGCACATGCTAGAAGTGAATGATTGCTACTTGCGAAAGATTGAATGCCAGATTTCATTTGAATCATAATCCAAACACGTACTTGACGGAAAAACACTCGTACTTAAGCAATATGAGGCAGGTAAATTGAACCGCGGATGAACCTTGGAAATATCACTAAGTAACAACGAAATAATCAATGACACATGCTAGAAGAGACTGATTGCTACTTGGAAAAGACTGAGTTGTATCATGTTCAAACAACGTAATTAATGGGAAAAAATTGTACCAAAGCAATTTGATGGAAGGATATCAAAATGCGGACGAATATTGAAAATATCTCGAAGTAACTAGAAAGAATCAAGAGCACATGCTAGAAGTGACTGATTGCTACTTACGAAGATTGAATGCAGGCTTCGATTCTATCATGTTCCAACCACGTACTTTATGGAGAAACACTCGTCCTTAAGCAATAGTAGGCAAGGAAATCGAACCGCGGATGAATATTTGAAATATCTTGAAGTAACAAATGAAAGAATCAAGTGCACATGATTGAACATATTGATTGCTACATGCGAAAAATAAAATGCCAGACTTCATTTGAATCATAATCCAAACACGTACTTGATGTAAAAACACTCGTAATAAATCAATATGATTCAAGGAAATTGAAACGCCGATGAATATTGGAAATATCTCGAAGTAACCATGAAAGAATCAAGAGCACGTGCTAGAAGAGAATGATTGCTACTTGGGAAAGATTGAATGCCAGGCTTCGTTTCTATTATGTTCCAACCAAGTACTTTATGGAGACACACCCGTACTTAAGCATTACGAGGCAAGGAAATCGAACCGCAGATAAATATTTGAAACATCTCGAAGTAACAATGAAAAAATCAAGTGCACATGCTTGAAGAGATTGATTGCTACTTCCGAAAAATTAAATGTCAGACTTTATTTAAATAACAATCCAAACACGTATTTGATGGAAAAACACTCTTACTTAAGCAATATGAGTCAAGGAAATTGCTACATGTTCCAACCACGTACTTTATAGAGACTTACGAGGCAAGAAAATTGAACCGCAGATGAATAATTGAAATATCTCGATGTAACCAACAAAGAATAAAGAGTATATGCTAGAAGAGACTCATTGCTACATGGGAAAGATTAAATTTTTGGATTCGTTTGAATCATGTTCAAAACACGTACTTGACGGAAAAACACTCGTACTTTAGAAATATGTGGAAAGGAAATCGAACCGCGGATGAAATTGGATATATCACTAAGTAACAACGAAACAATCAATAGCACGTGCTAGAAGACACTGATTGCTACTTGGGAAAGACTGAATTCCTGGATTCATTTGTATCATGTTCGAACAATGTACTTAATGAAAAAAATCGTACTAAAGCAATATAATGTAAGGAAATAGAAACGCAGATGAACATTGGAAATATCTCGAAGTAACCATGAAAAAATCAAGGGCACATGCTAGAAGAGACTGATAACTACTTGGGAAAGATTGGATGCCAGGCTTCGTTTCTATCATGTTTCAACCACGTACTTTATGGAGACACACTCGTACTTAAGCAATACAATGCAAGGTTATCGAACCGCGGATGAAAATTTGAAATATCTTGAAGTAACAATGAAAGAATCAAGTGCACATGTTTCAAGAGACTGATTGCTACTTGCGAAAGATTAAATGCCAGACTTTATTTGAATCATAATCCAAACATGTACTTGATGGAAAACACTCGTACTTAAGCAATATGAGGGGAGGAAATCGAACCGCGGATGAACATTCAAAATATCACTAAGTAACAATGAAATAGTCAATGACACATGCCAGAAGAGACTGATTGCTACTTGGGAAACACTGAATTCCTGGCGTCATTTGTATTATGTTCCAAAAATGTACTTAATGGAAAATCAATTGTACTAAAGCAATATGATGCAAGGAAATCGAAATGCGGATGAATCCTTGAAATATCTCGAAGTAACAATGAAAGAATCAAGTACACATGCCTGAAGAGACTGATTGCTACTTAGGAAAGATTGAATGCCAGACTTCATTTCTATTAGGTTTCAACCACAAACTTTATGGAGACACGCTCGTACTTAAACAATACGAGGCAAGGAAATTGAACCGTGGATGAATATTTGAAATATCCTTAAGTAACTATGAAAGAACTAAGTACACATGCTTGAAGAGACTGATTGCTACTTGCCAAATATTAATTGCCAGACTTCATTTGAATCATAATCCAAACACGTACTTGATGGAAAACCCTCGTACTTAAGAAATATGAGTCAAGGAAATTGAACCGCGATAAACCTTGGAAATATCACAAAGTAACAATGATATAATCAACGACACTAGCTAGAAGAGACTGATTGCTACTTTGGAAGACTGAATTTCTTGCTTTATTTGTATCATGTTCCATTTGTATCATGTTCCAACAATGTACTTCATGGAAAACGAATCGGACTAAAGCAATATGATGCAAGGAAATCTAACCGAGGATGAAATTGGATATATCACGAAGTAACAACGAAAGAATCAATAGCACATGCTAGGAGACACTGATTGCTACTTAGGAAAGACTGAATTCCTGGCTTTATTTGTATCATGTTCCAACAATGTACTTAATGGAAAAAATCGTACTAAAGCATTATAATGCAAGAAAATAGAAATGCGGATGAAATTTGTAAATATCTAGAAGTAATCATGAAAGAATAAAGGGCACATGCTAGAATAGAATAATTGCTACTTGGGAAAGAATGAATGTCAGGCTTCATTTCTATTATGTTCCAACCATGTACTTTATGGAGACACACTCGTGCTTAAGCAATACAAGTTAAGGAAATCGAACCGCGGATGAATATTTGAAATATCTTGAAGTAACAATGAGAGAATCAAGTGCAAATGTTTCAAGAGACTGATTGCTACTTGCGAAGATTAAATGCTAGACTTCATTTGAATCATAATCCAAACACGTACTTGATGGGAAAACACTCGTACTTAAGCAATATGAGGCAAGGAAATTAAACCACGGATGAACCTTGGAAATATCACAAAGTAACAATGATATAATCAACGACACATGCTAGAAGAGACTGATTGCTACTTGGGAAAGACTGAATTTCTGGCTTTATTTGTATCATGGTCCAACAACGTACTTAATGGAAAAAATCGTACTAAATTAATATGATGCAAGGAAATGGAACCACGGATGAAATTGGATATATCACGAAGTAACAACGAAAGAATCAATAGCACATGCTAGAAGTCACTGATTGCTACTTGGGAAAGACTGAATTCATGGCTTCATTTGTATCATGTTCCAACAATGTACTTATTTGAATAAAATGATACTAAAGCAATATAATGCAAGGAAATCGAAACGTGGATGAATATTGGAAATATCTCGAAGTAACCATGAAAAAATCAAGGGCACAAGCTAGAAGAGACTGATTGCTACTTGGGAAAGATTGGATGCCAGGCTTCGTTTCTATAATGTTCCAACCACGTACTTAATGGAGACACACTGATACTTAACCAATACATGGAAAGGAAATTAAACTGCGGATGAATATTTTAAATATCTTGAAGTAACAATGAAGGAATCAAGTGCACATGTTTCAAGAGATTGATTGCTACTTGCGAAAGATTAAATGCTAGACATCATTTGATCATAATCCAAACTTGTACTTGATGGAAAACACCCATACTTAAGCAATATGAGGCAAGGAAATCGAACTGTGGATGAAGATTCAAAATATCACTAAGTAACCATGAAATAGTCAATGACACATGCTAGAAGAGACTGATTGCTACTTGGGAAACACTAAATTCCTGGCGTCATTTGTATCATGTTCCAACAACGTACTTAATGGAAAATCAATTTTACTAAAGCAATATAATGTAAGGAAATTGAAATGCAGATGAATATTGGAAATATCTCGAAATAACCATGAAATAATCAAGAGCACATGCTAGAAGACACTTATTGCTACTTGGGAAAGATTGAATGCCAGGCTTCATTTCTATCATGTTCCAACCACGTACTTTATGGAGAAAGACTCGTACTTAGGAAATACGAGGCAAGGTAATCGAACCGAGGATGAATATTTGAATTATCTCGAAGTAAAATGAAAGAATCAAGTGCACATGCGTGAAGATTCTGATTGCTACTTGCGAAAGATGAAATGCCAGACTTCATTTGAATCATAATCGAAACACATGCTTAATGGAAAAACACTCGTAATTAAGCAAAATGAGGCAAGGAAATCAAACTGCGGATGAACATTGAAAATATCCCTAAGTAATAATAAAAAAATCAATGGCACATATTAGGAGAGACGATTGCTACTTGGGAAAGATTGAATTCCTGGCTTCATTTGATTATGTTCCAACAACCTACTAAATGAAAAAATAATCTTACTAAAGAAATATGATGCAAGGAAATCGAAATGCGGATGAATATTGGAAATATCTCGAAATAACCATAAACGAATCAAGAACACATGCTAGAAGAGACTGATTGCTACTTGGGAAAGATTGAATGCTAGGCTTCGTTTGTATCATGTAACCACGTACTTTATGCATAAAAACTCGTACTTATGCAATACAAGGCAAGGAAATCAAACCGCGGATGACTATTTGAAATATCTCTAAGTAACAATGAAAGAATCAAGTGCACATGCTTGAAGAGACAGATTGATACTTGTGAAAGATTAAATGCCAGACTTTATTTGTTTTATAATCCAAACACCTACCTGATGGAAAAGCACTCCTACTTAAGCATTATGAGGTAAGGAAATTTAACCGCGGATGAAAATTGGAAATATCACTAAGTGACAATGAAATATTCAATGGCACATGCTAGAATAGACTGATTGCTACTTGGGAAAGACTGAATTCTTGGCTTGATTTGTATAATTTTCGAACAACGTACTTAATGGAAAAACAATCGTACCTAAGCAATATGATGCAAGGAAATCGAAATGCAGATGAATATTGGAAATATCTCAAATTTACAAAGAAAGAATCAAGAGCACATGCTAGAAGAGACTGATTGCTAGTGGCAAAAGATTAAATACAAGACTTCATTTGAGTCATAATCCAAACACAAACTTAATGGAAAAACACTCATACTTAAGAATATAAGGAAAGGAAATCGAACTTCGGATGAACATTGGAAATATCACTAAGTAACAATCAAATAATCAATGGCACATGCAAGAAACGACTGATTGCTACATGGGAAAGACTAAATTCCTGGCTTCATTTGATAATGTTCTAACAACCTACTTAAAGGAAAAACAATCGTACTAAAGAAATATAATGCAAGGAAATCGAAATGCGGATGAATATCAGAAATATCTCGAAATAACCATGAAAGAATCAAGAGCACATGATAAAGGAGACTGATTGCTACTTGGGAAAGATTGAATGCTAGACTTCATTTCTATCATGTTCCAACCACGTACTTTATGGAGAAACACTAGTACTAAAGCAATACGAGGCAAGGAAATCAAACCGCGGATGAATATTTGAAATATCTCTAAGTAACAATGAAAGAATCAAGTGCACATGTTTGAAGAGACTGGTTGCTACTTGCGAAAGAGTAAATGCCATACTTTATTTGTATCATAATCTAAACACGTACTTGATGGAAAAACACTCGTACTTAAGCAATATGAGGCAAGCAAATTGAACTGCGGATGAACGTTGAAAATATCACTAAGTAACAATGAAATATTCAATGACACATGCTAGAAGAGATTGATTGCTACTTGGGAAAGACTGAATTCTTGGCTTTATTTGTATCACGTGCCCTTGATTCTTTCATGGTTACTTCCAGATATTTCCAATATTCATCCACGTTTTGATTTCCTTGTATTATATTGATTTAGTATGATTTTTTTCCAGTAAATACGTTGTTGGAACATGATACAAATGAAGCCAGGAATTCAGTCTTTCCCAAGTAGCAATCAGTGTCTTATGGCATGTGCTATTGATTCTTTCATTGTTACTTGAGATATTTCAAATTCCATCCGCGGTTCAATTTCATTGCCTCATATTTCTTAAGTACGAGTGTTTTTTCACCAAGTATGTATTTGGAACATGATAGAAACGAAGCCGGACATTTAATCTTTCCCATGTAGCAGTCAGTCTCTTCTAGCATGTGCTCTTGATTCTTTCTTGGTTACTTGGAGATATTTCCAATATTCATCCGCATTTCAATTTCCTAGCATCATATCGATTTAGTACGATTGTTTTTTCATTAAGTACGTTGTTCAAACATGATACAAATCATGCCAAGAAGTCAGTCTTTCCCAAGTAGGAATCAGTCTCTTCTAGCATGTGCCATTGAATATTTCATTGTTACTTAGTGATATTTCCAACGTTCATCCGCGTTTTGATTTCCTTGCCTCATATTTCTTAAGTATGAGTGCTTTTCCATAAAGTACGTGTTTGGAACATGATTTAAATGAAATCTGGCATTTAATCTTTTGCTAGTAGCAATCAGTCTCTTCTAGCATGTGCACTTGATTCTTTCATTGTTACTTCTAGATATTTCAAATATTCATCAGCGGTTTGATTTCCTTGTCTCGTATTTCTTAAGTGAGAGTGTTTCTCCATAAAGTACGTGGTTGGAACATGATAGAAATGAAACCTGGCATTCAATCTTTCCCAAGTAGTAATCAGTCTCTTCTAGCATGTGTTCTTGATTCTTTCATGGTTATTTCGAGATATTTCCAATATTCATCTGCATTTCAATTTCCTTGCATCATATTGCTATGGTACGGTTGTTTTTCCATTAAGTACGTTGTTCGAACATGATACAAATCAAGCCAAGAATTGAGTCTCTCCCAAGTAGCAATCAGTCGTTTCTAGAATGTGTCATTGATTATATCATTGTTACTTACTGATATTTCCAATGTTCATCCGCAGTTTGATTTCCTTGCCTCATATTTCTTAAGTACGAGTGTTTTCTCATCAAGTACGTGTTTAGATTATAATACAAATAAATTCTGGCATTTAATCTTCCACAAGTAGCAATCAGTCTCTTCAAGCATGTGCACTTGATTCTTTCATTGTTACTTAGAGATATTTCAGATATTCATCTGTGGTTTGATTTCCTTGCCTTCTATTGCTTAAGTACGAGTCTTTCTCCATAAAGTACGTGGTTGGAACATTATAGAAATGATGCATGGAATTCAATTTTTCTCAAGTAGCAATCAGTCTCTTCTAGCATGAACTCTTGATTCTTTCATGGTTATTTCGAGATATTTCCGATATTCATCCGCATTTTGATTTCCTTGCATCATATTTATTTAGTACAATTGTTTTTTCATTAAGTAGGTTGTTAGAACATGATCAAATGAAGTCAGTAATTTAGTCTTTCCCAAGTAGCAATCAGTCGTTTCTTGTATGTGTCATTGATTATTTCATTGTTACTTAGTGATATTTCCAATATTCATCCGCAGTTCTATTTCCTTGCCTCATATTGCTTATGTACGAGTGTTTTTCCATTAAGTATGTGTTTGGATTATGATTCAAATGAAGTGTTGCATTTAATCTTTTGCAAGTAGAAATCAGTCTCTTCTAGCATGTGCTCTTGATTCTTTCTTGGTTACTTCGAGGTATTTCCAATATTCCTTTGCGTTCGATTTCCTTTCATCATATTTCTTTGGTACGATTGTGTTTCCATTAAGTTGTTTGAACATGATATAAATCAAGCCAAGAATTCAGTCTTTCCCAAGTAGCAATCAGTCTCTTCAAGCATGTGTCATTGAATATCTCATTGTTACATAGTGATATTTCCAATGTTCATCCGCGGTTCAATTTCCTTGCCTCATATTGGTTTTGTATGAGTGTTTTTCCATCAAGTACGTGTTTGGATTATGATACAAATAAAGTCTGGCATTTAATCTTTCGCAAGTAGCAATCAGTCTCTTCAAGCATGTGCCCTTGATTCTTTCATTGTTACTTAATGATATTTCAAATATTCATCCGCGGTTTGATTTCCTTGATAAAATTAAATACCAAACATCATTTGAATCATAATCCTAACACGTAATTGATGGAAAAAAACTAATACTCAAGAAATATGAGGCAAGGAAATTGAACCGCAGACGAACCTTGGAAATATCACAAAGTAACAATGATATAATCAACGACACATGCTAGAAGAGACTGCTTGCTACTTGGGAAAGACTGAATTTCTGGCTTTATTTGTATCATGGTCCAACAACGTACTTAATGGAAAAAATCGTA
>JAULKM010153034.1:0-17085 GCA_032355605.1 Rubia tinctorum
CATCATACTAATATTCATAAGCAAATCCATACATAAACAAAGAGAGAAATGAAGAAGAGAAATGGAGAACTAGGGTTATTTAGAAGTTATTTTCGGCCAAGAAGAAGATTGGAATGAAGAGTAGAGGAGAAGATATTTATAGTGCAAGTTGAGGAAAAGATAAGGCCAAGTGGATGCAGAGTGCGCGGCCGCGCGTTGCCTGCACGCTGGCCGCGCGGTTGACACGAGAGTCTCGGATCGAAAACACGGGCTGGCCACGCGCTAGCCATTTAGACACGGCAGTCCGCGTAGGCGCTCAAGCCCTGTGCGCTGGCCACGCGGGCGGACTGCGCAGAAGATGGAAACTGCGTGGGCAGGGGACGGGCGCTGCGCAGGGCGCGCGCTGGATACGGATCTCTCGGGCGGACCGCGCGGAAGGCACAAAAACCGCGTGCTGGCGCCGCGTGGAGATGGAGACCGTGCGCGGATGGCTGTGCGCTGGGACCGGGGTGCACGGAGTTGACATGAGAAACCGCGCACGGTTTGGGAGTTGGCGTGCAGATGGCCGCGCATTGGCGCGCGGTTAATGCGCGGGCGCACGCGCTCAGGACTTACCTGTGCATTCTTGAGGCCGAGGGGTGTTTTCCTTCATTGTTTTGAGCGCGTGGCCGCGCGGTTAAGCGCCCTGGCCACGCGCCCAGCCTTCTTCACCCGGCCGGTCGGTCGGCCGATCTTCGGTTGGTCGCCACGGGGGAACCGTTGATCTGATTTGGGAGTTCTTGTATTTGATTTCATAGTTCTAGAGAAGATGAATCCAATGGTCCTATCCTCAGAGGTTGGTTCTTCTTGGAATTTTCCCGAAATTTGGTTCTCACTTCCGGATCATAATTCATCCGCTTCTTTGTCTTCTACCACATTTTGACTCGTGGCCTTAGATCTTCTACCATCCTTGCAAATGGCCTTCAATACAATACTCCAAAGTGCTTACGAGCAATCTACAAATTAAGCTCACAAAAAAAATCTATATGCTCGTAAGGAGAAAAAATCCATTAGACTCAACTAGGTTGCAAAATGAAGGATTTAGATACAAAAACCAAAAACAGTCATCTAAACCCCTTATGATGTAAACCTACCTAAATCTAGCAATCTTGCAACAAAAACATAACCAAAGATATGTTAAATGCTTTGGAAAACACATGCATTTGTCGTCACATCACTACCCTAGTTCCCCCAAAGATTTAAGAATCCCACAACTCTCACTCCAAAAAGAAGATAAGACAATCTAGCCAATCATACCAACAAAAGGTAAAGTTCACAAAGATTGAGTGTGAAGCTAAATTACTCCACAAAAAGGATTTCCAAATGACATTCAAAAAGAACCATATGCGTTTTTTTTCTTCAATTTCTCTCATTTTACCTAGGAGCTCTTTAGAGTTTTCATCCTAGATTCCCACAAATATTTCCTCACTTCTCACATTTTCTTCCAAACCACGGCCTCTCACTTTTGCATATATTTTTCAAACTATCCGAGCCTTTACCATTGTTATCTAAGTCTCCCTTTCAGGTTTTCAACTTAGCGGGGTACATTTATTTTTCATTTTTTCAATATTTCCTTTTTTCAACCCAAAATTTCCCCGAAGGTGGGTTTCATACTAAATGAAGATAAGGAAAACAAAATGACACCAACAAAATGTTACAACATCCCAAATAAACTACAAAAGATTCCCTCGCACCTATAAAAATAAAGTTTTCAGAAACAACTAAAATGTCACAAGTGTTCCAATATCAAATGATGGAAAAGGAAAATAGGGAAAATAGTCATCATAGTCAAAATCTAAATCAACCCAAAAAAGCAAAAATAACAGAGGATATGCCACAATGCGAAGGTGTTTCAACCCCTCGCATTATCTTCAATTCATATAACCAAGGCAGGGAAAACGTTGGAGACACCAAGAAGTCATCAATGACGTCACGCCTTACCTATGTGGATCCTTGTGATGCCACTTGTCTACAATACCCACGGTCCTCAACCTGTCATTGATCTCTTGCATCCCGCAGTGAAGTAGGTACACGTCCATCCTTATGTAATGCAGCTGATCATTCCACCCGATCGAACCTGTGAGCTATCTCATCAATATGATAGTCAACTAGGGCAGAAAGATGGCTCATGTTCTGCTGCACTTTGAAGATGGAATCCCCCCGTGACTGCATTCAATCTGGATCGTGTCTTAGTTGATGGGCTACATGTCATAAGAAGATACATAATGCCAAAATCCTGATGAACCATGCTCCTGGAAAAGGTTGTACTAAAGATAATGCTATGAAAGATGTAGTGAGAGAATGAAGATGCTATGTCTCTCAGGCTCAAAATAAGGTGTTCCACTGCTGCTTCATTTGCTCGAATCCCAAAAATAATCCTCATGTGGGGAGAAGTTGTGCCTGTACAAAACCCTTGAACTCTTCCCCACGGAATGGTAGGTCATATCCTGAACATGAATCGGCCCCTGGAAAGGTGGGGATGCAAATGGCTGGTGAACTGGGGTAGGTGGCACAAACTGAGGAAACACTGGAAATGGATGAACAAATTGGTGGTCCATAGAGTGAGGTTGTGCTAGCTACCGATGAACCAGATCCTCATCCATTGGGACTACATCCTACTACGCTCCATGTGCATGCTCCTCATTAACACGAGGATCTCCTACTACTACCTAAGATCCTATAGTGTGAATTCCGAGGCTAGTCTAGTCTTCCTTAATTGGAGGAGTCTCATGAAGTTGGCACCTTTACAATAGCAGTAAATCAACCCACCATCCAGCTATATCATCGTTTCCTTCACTATAGCTCCAAAAGTGAGGGTATATATGAAGTGTGGGTTCTCCAATACACTCTCATCTATCGTTAGCTTAAAATGAGCATCTATAAATGATATCATGCCCCAACTGCTATCTTTCCCAACGACCTCCGGGAAATGTCATAGCACTGGGTTGTGAAATCATGCACGAGATTAGGGCAGACTCGCCAAGTGCAAATCGACCATAGGATCCTAAACTCCCACTCAGTAGTGGTAGTGGCCTCCCCGTGGAACATCACCACTATACTCAAAAGCCTAGCATGATACGTATATGTCGGGTGCACTATGTCGTTGTTCTAGCTCTTCTCACTTGTAACCGTCGAGTGATAGTAGGCTAGAATGTTTGAACATCAAAACTAGAACTGTTCTCGGCATGCCCATCCACATCAGTAAAGTACTTCCACCCAAAGCCCTCATCAATCTCCTTGAAAGTCATAGATCTAGGCTCATCCCCCTGGTGGAATCTAGCCACCTTCTCACTCAGCCCATTGAACCCAATCCTTTTCAGGATCTCTTTCACCGGTTTGTAAATTTTGAGTCCTTGCGGGCCCTCCCATCGCTTTTGAAGCTCCACATAGAGCGTGGGACCCCAAAAAAGAAACGTTAGGGGCGGCCCTCTAGCTACATGGCATAATGACGCCGGAACAATGTACAATGCAAAAGTAACAACTAACAGTCCAACAATCTCAACAGATACCCACATTTATAACCTCCCACAAAAAGATATAATCACACTCAAAACCCCCTTAATAGTCCTAAATATGCAATTTCCATAAATTTTGAAAAAATAAAAATATTCATAAATTTTTCAAGAAGTTTGGCCGATACCTAGGTAGAGGATGATTTTGAAATCTAGTGGATATATGCTTGTGGAGTGTGTGGAACTCCTCCTAGAATAGATTCCAGCAATCCCTAACCCTTCGAATAGATCAAAGTTTTAAATTTAAGAGAAAATTTGAAGAGAAGAGCGAACTGGTTTTTTCAAAATCCAGACCAAATTTTGTGTTTCTGGATGAAAATTTCAGTGGAGTTCATGCGGATTTTAGAGGGGAAGAATTTGGGCCAAATTTGAAGGAATTTGGTTAAGAAAGGAAGAAGTTAAGTGGATTTTAGGCTAGGAGAAGAAAGGTAGTTCGCAGTTTTTGGTTCCTGGGTTTTTGGGGGAGAAAGGAGTGAAGCACAAGGTGAAGAATGAGACTATTTATAAAAGGCTTGTGAAATATTATTGGTGAATTTGGGCAACACGGGCAGCAGTCACATTGCATGGCTCGTGTCATATGAATGACTCATGTTGTTCAATTCGGCACGACCAATGCTTTTATGGAAGCCTCGTGCTTTGCATTCTGGCACGAGGCTTGGTACGGTCTGTGCCAAGCTCAGTTCCTTTAAACTTCATCACAAAATTACCTGCACCCAAAAACGAGAAAACCGAGTATAGTACTATTCCTGCCAAAATTTTATAACTAATAATCCCTAAAACACCACCAATAATCAAACACTTTCCAAAATCACAAAATTTTCAAAACCTACTACCATGAAATAAAAGCACTGTTTCTTTATTTTTGTACTCATGACTTATTCATCATGCATTTTCAAAGCTAACATAAATAAGTCGGTGGGACACTGGAATCACCATTCTTGACACAACTCCTGACCACATCCTTGTGAACAAGTCTCTACATTACCTTAGGCTTAACCTTCACTTTGGGAGATACATACCGAACACATTCGTTCTTCACCATGATCGACACATTCTTGTTCATTTTAGAAGTAGGAAGGGGATTAGGAAGTTTGAATTCCTTAACTTGCCTCTTTCTTCACTGTATGTTAGTGTTCACAATTGGAAGCAAAACATTCTTAATCGCACAAGGAACATCAAAATTGTGCCTATCAACATATGTATCATCCAAATTCTCATTCAAAGAAGAAAGAACATGCAACGTTTCAATGGTGGGCAGCACACCATCATAGTTAAAATCACTAAACTTAGCTAATGTTAATCCCTTAGCCAATTCCTCGGGTTTACAAAATGGACAATGAGATTTTAATCCTCTCCACTCTCCACCAACTGTTGCATGTTAGTGATCATAAAATCTATAATAAAAAAATCGTCACTAAACTCACACATGGCATATGTAAAATCAACATTATCATCACACTCAAAGCTTGAAATGTGATTTCTCTCACAACTCTCATCAAGGAACTCTTCTAGGAATTCATCATAATCATTTATAAAAGATTTATCACATTGAATAAGTTCATCACATAAAAATATGCCATTGCACACAAGAGAGGAAATAGGTGAGCCATACTTAGACTTGTAAATCTCAAATCCAGCATTATTAACATTATTCTCTAGGGTTAGTGTTCCGAAATGGACATCTATTTGGGTCCTTGATATTTTTTAAGAATTGTCTCCCTAGTAAAATTGGGGGTGCACCACCATCGTGCACTACATCAAGGACATAGAAGTCCGCCGAGAATACTATACTGCCTATCATAACCATAATATCCTAGACTAAGCCCCTAGGGCTAGATTTAGAATGGCCGGCTAGTTGGACAATAACCCTAGTGTCCCTAAGCTCACCTATGTCAAGGTTCTCACATAGGCTAAACGGGATAATATTGATTGAGGCACCTAAGTCAATCATAGCATTCTTTACCAATTTACCACCTAAAGAGAGAGGGATTGAAAATATTCCGGGGTTATCACATTTTTAGGCATGTTCTTATGAGCTAAACCGGCTATTCCCCTTATTTTCAATTCACATACCTTTCTAGTTGGTTTGTTCCTTCTTTTAGTGCTTGCATTTTTCAAACTCACGCAAAGCTCGAATGGCATATGTGTCATCAACACTAAACTCATGTATGGAATAGGTATCATCAAAATTATCATCACATTGAAAGTTCAAAATGTGATTTCTCTCACCACTATCATCAAGGAACTCTTTAAGGCATTCATCATCATCAATCATGCAAGAGTTATCACATTGAATAAGTTCATCACATAATGATATTCCATTGCACACAAGAGAGGAAATAGGTGAGCCATACTTAGACTTGTAAATCTCAAATCCAGCCTTATTAACATCATCTTGAGTTAGTGTTCCCAAATGGACATCTATTTTTGTCCTTGATGTTTTTAATAACAGTCTCCTTAATAAAATTGGGGGTGCACCACCATCGTGCACTACATCAAGGACATAGAAGTCCGCTAAGAACTCTATGTTGCCTATCATAACCATAACATTCTAGACTAAGATCCCTAGGGATATCTTGGGAATGGTCGGCTAGTTGGACAATAATCCTAGTGTCCCTGAGCTCACCTATGTCAAGGTTCTCAAATAGGCTAAATAGGATAATATTGATTGAGGAACCTAAGTCAATCATAGCATTTTTCACCAATTCACCACCTAAAGAGATAGGGATTGAAAACATTCTGTGGTCATCACAATTTTAGGTATGTTCTTATGAGCTAAAACAGCTATTCCCCCTATTTTTAATTCACCTACCTTTCTAGTTGGTTTGTTCCTTCTTTAAGTGCTTGCATTTTTCTATAATTTAGCATATTAAGGAAGTTGTTTAATAACATCATAGATAGGAATACAAACCTCAACCTTCTCAAAGACCTGGAAATTTGAGCTTCATTGGTTACCACATTTGGCCATACCCATAGAGCATTGGAAACGTCGGTAAAGGGTTAACCCTTGCCTCAGAGTTGGGGAGGTTCTTTAAGGTCTCTTCATCAACTACTATCTATTCTTCTTCGACATCTGTCTTGTTTCTTTCCGCAATTTTTTGTCCTCTTGCACGACCTCCCCCTTGGCCTCATGTACCTCCTTCCTGATTCTCAACTTCTAGGCATTCACATAGCGTATATTAACCTTGGGTTAGGATAGTAGCTTTCCAGAATTACTAGCCTCAAGTCGGCTCACCAAAGTGGCAAGTTGACCAACTTGTGCTTTGAGGTTCTTAATACTTGAAAATTCTCTAGTGCCGAGTTCCTCAACTCTCTTCTTGTTCGCTCCATGAAAACATCACTTTTTTTCCAATTGGGATATTGCATCAAGGATCTCCTCCCAGTCCAACATGTACAATGGTGCATTAGTTTTGAAATGTCCTTCTCCCCTTGGGTAAGGTTGATCAGGTAGTCCACCTCAGTTGTACGTTTGATTTTCCATGCGCCACCAGAAGTTCAGGTGATCACGGTATCTGGAATTAAGGAATTTACATAAGGTTCTTGTCTATCTCCACCTTTGTTCCTGCAAAGCCCTTTTTGTTGTGTCTTAGAAAATTTCCTATTCCCACCATTAAAGTCTAAGGCCTTCACCTCCTTGAATTCTTCAACCACTTGCAGATATAAGCGCCACACACCTTCACTTGTTGTGCTCTCCCTTTCATGAACTCTTTCATCATGGAATCAAGCGCTTGGACTTGTTCCTTGAGCTAGAGAATGAGCGGTATCCTCTAAGGTGTTCACACACCACAAGAAATATTACCTATTACTTCACCCCTTTTACCTCAGTTTTTTGGCTAACATCAAATAACCGGGAAAAAAGTTCTTTTACCTCAGTTTTTTGAGTCAAAGATATTATTTACCTTGGATATAATAAAAACTAACGTAATTATTTCCTTTTTTACCAAAGTTATTATTATGAACCAAAGTAAATAATGTTACCAAATAGCGTGTGACGTTGCACATCTTGTTCTAAAAGGTGGCCCAATTTCACACTAAACATCATTTTCACCAACATATGTTGTGATTGACTACCGATGTCGCAGATATGGAAAAAATAAGTTAAAGTAATAATTTTATGGTGATAGTAAAGAATAAAAAAAATGGTGGTCATGCGCTTCTCCCCATTTTGGCGTAACTCTCTTCTAAATATCCCGTCATCACGATTAATTTAGGGGAATGTAAAAGGACAATTAAGCACTACAGTAACTAGAAATCATTGTGCTACAAACAACCTTGAAATTCTCCATTTTTGCATACACATCCAGTACAAATGAACTACTCCACCACGGAAAAAGAAACACCCTTAATTTGACCATAGTTTGGGGATGTCAAAGAAGGAAATCATACAAGCCATTAGGAAGTTAACCATATGTTCGGACAAGGGCAAGAAACATCTAGCATAAAAAACCTAGAGACTCAAGTGAGCCAAATGGCTAAAATTATAAATTGAATGGAGGCAAGAGATTCGGGGAAACTTCCTTCTCAACCAGAGCTTAACCTCAAAAAATGTGAGTGCTATCACTTTGAGAGGTGGTAAGGAGGTTAGTACTTCCTGGAAAGATGGAATCGTTGAAAATGAGCTTGTTGTGGTTGAAGTGTTTGAGAAGGAAGTGGAGGAAGAGGCCAAGAGAGTGTGGCCAATGAAAAAGTTAGGAAGGGAAAGGAGAAGGAATAAAAGTTCATCATTGACAAATCAAAATCCACTTCCTAGCCTTCGTCCCCACCCACGAGAAGGCAAAGATGGTGGAGATCCCTCCATATGTATCGGAACCACCATTTCCAAAAGCTTTGAAGGACAAACGGAGGAAGGAAGACAGCAAGGACATATACAAAGTCTTTCATAGATATGAGGTAAACATCCCTCTTTTGAATGCCATTGAACAAATTACTAGTTATGCTAAATTTCGTAAGAAATTGTGTGTTGTGAATAGAAAGCAACGAGCAAAAAATGAGCTAAAGAAAGGGGGAAATGAGCATGTCTTCACTATGTGTGAAAGAGAGTTGCCTCCTAAATGTAGCGATCAAGGAATGTTCACCATCTCTTGCATGATAGGAAACACACACTTTGAAAAAACCATGCTTGATCTAGGTGCATCCATAAATGTGATTCCTTACTCTTTGTATGGAAGCCTCAATTTGGGTACTTTGCATAAAACTGGGATGGTTATCCAATTAGCCGATTTTTCTAGCGCATACCATAAGGTTATTTTTTAGGATGCTTTGGTTAAGGTGGATTCCTTAATATTCCCCACAAATTTCTATGTCCTTGATATGGAGCATGATAAACACGTTGCTCCGATTTTGTTGGGGAGGCAATTTTTGAAAACTTCTAGGACAAATATTGATGTGCATAATAGTACCCTCACAATGGAATTCAATGGGATTAAAAAATAGGTTAACATAAATGACTCTATGAAGTATCCTAATGAAGAATATTATTTCCATGCTTTAGATGTTGTTGATGATGTTGTGCAAGATGTTTTTGAATTAAGTAGTGATGATTCCTTGTTAATTGCTTTAGAATGTAATAGTCATGATGTATACAATGTATATTCCTTGAGCACTAACTTGAAGGAAAGATTTCAGGACTTGAATGAGCTTCAAAAGATTAGTTCGAACCCTGCTCCTCTACCCTTCGAGGAATCAAAGAAATCGGAACTCTTTCCATCACTTGTGAATGCCCCGGTGATTGAACTTAAATATTTTCCAAGTGAACTCAAGTATGTATTTCTTAGGGAAGGAAAAACACTATTGGTTATCATTTCGAGTAAGCTCACCCAAGAGCAAGAGGAGAAGCTAATGGGGGTTTTGCTGGAAAACAAGGAAGCAATTGGATGGACTATTACAGACATAAAAGGAATAATTCCATCCACTTTCATGCCCCAACTCTTGTTTGAAGGTGATTTGAAAATCGTACGATAACCACAATGTCGTTTAAACCCACCTATAATGGAGGTGGTAAAGGCGGAGATCCTTAAACTGCTTCAAGCAGGGATGATTTATCGAATTTCAGATAGCAAATGGGTGAGCCCAACACAAGTGGTGATAAATAAGAATGGGTTAATGGTGCCTGAGAATGACAAGGGTGAAATGGTGCCCACTCGTGTCCAAAATGGGTGGCGCATTTGCATTGACTACCGAAGGCTAAATGCGGTAACCCAGAAAGATCACTTCCCATTAACGTTCATTGATCAAATGTTTGAGCGGCTTACAAGTCTCCCATATTATTGATTTTTGGATGGGTACTAGAGTTAATTCCAAGTGTCCGTTGCCCCGGAAGACCAAGAGAAGACGACAGTCACGTTACTAGCATATGCCTTTTGGGCTATGTAATGTCCCCGCTACTTTCAATGGTGTATAGTAATCTTTTTCTCAGAATTTGATGAATTTTTTTGAAATATTCATGAATGATTTAACCATTCGTGGTAATTCTTTTGACAAATTTTTTAGAAAATTTAGCACAAGTTCTTAAGTGTTGCATTGATACTAATCTTATGTTAAATTTTGAGAAATGTCATTTTATGGTAAAAAAAAGGAATTGTCTTAGGCTACATATACTAATCTAAAGGTATTGCGGTAAACAAGGTAAATATAGACACAATTTAAACTTTGCCTTATCTGACTAATGTGCGCAAAGTGCGTTCTTTTCTTGGTTATGCAAGATTCTATCGCCGGTTCATCAAGGATTTTTCCAAGATTACATTTCCTCTGTGCAAGTTATTGAAAAAAGAGGTGAAATTTGTGGTGGATGAGGGTTTTTAAATGGCCTTCAATTTATTAAAGGAAAGGTTAGTCTCAGCCCCTATCATTCAACCCCTGGATTAGTCCCTGCTTTTTGAGATCATGTTCGTTGCAAGTGATTACGCCGTCAGAGAGGTGTTTGGTCAAAGAATGGGGAGACTTTCTCATGCCATTTACTACGCATCCATGACTCTCAACGATACCTAAATGAACCACTCCATCACGGAAAAAGAATTGCTTGCAGTGGTATTCTCTTTAGAATAAATTTGATCTTATTTTCTTGGTACCAAAGTTATTGTGTACACTGACCATGCAGTGCTTTCTCACTTAATGACGAAGAAAAAATCCAAGACAAGATTGATTAGATAGATTTTTATTTTAACCAAGTTTGACTTGGAGGTCCGAGACAAGAATAGTACGGAGAACCTTGTAGTCGATCATTTGAGCCAGTTGATACCATGCAAAAAAGTTGAGGTAATGTCACTAATGACGAAACATATATGGGAGAGGTACCCTGATGAACAATTTTTTGCAATCGGGAACTTCCAAATTTGGTAAGCCGACATTGTGAATTTTCTTGTCTCTGGTAAATTTCCTCCCCATTTTACAAAGGCTCAAAGAGATAAGATAAGAAGTGATGCTAAGTATTATGTGTGAGATGATCCCTTTTTGTGAAAACATTGTGATGATCAAGTTTTTAGGAGATGTATCCCCAATAATGAAGTGCATTCAATTATGGCTTTTTGTCATATCATATGCATTTGGCGGTCATTTTGGAGCAAAAGGGAGAGCTTGGAAAGTCTTAGAAAGTGTTTTTTTGGCCCACATTAAATAAACATGGATACACTTTTTTAAAAGCTTGTGATGAATGTCATAGAGTAGGAAATATTTCCTCTAGGAATGAGTTGCCTCAAAAGCCTATATTGTATTGTGAAATCTTTGATGTTTAGGGAATTGACTTTATGGGACCTTTCCCTAACTCTTTTGGCTTTGTTTTTCTTTCTATTGATTATGTGTTAAAGATGGTTGAAGAAAAACTCACTAGGACTAATGATTCTAAAGTGGTTTCAGATTTCTTGAAAGATAACATTTTCTCTAGGTTTGGGGTCCCTCGAGCCTTGATTAGTGACTGTGGCACCCATTTTCGTAATTGGAAAAGAAAGGCATTTTTGAAGAAGTATGGCATCACACACAAGACATCCACTGCCTATCAGCCGTAAAACAATGGCCAAGCTGAACTTTCCAATAGGGAAATCAAGTCCATTGTTCAAAAATGGTTAACACTAACCAGAAGGATTGGAGTTCTCAGTTGAATGATGCCTTGTGGGCATATTAGATGGCGTATAAGAGACCGATCGGTATGTCACCATACTGGTTTATCTTTGGAAGTTCATTCTATTTACAAATGGAAATAGAGTACAAAGCTTATTGGGCAGTCAAGAACTTCAACCTTGATATAGATGAGGCCAGTTTGCATAGGAAGCTACAATTGTAAAAATGGAGGAAATACAAAGAGGGTCCTTTGACAATGCTGAAATATACAAGGAAAAGACAATGTCTTTGCATGACAACATGATCAATAGGAAGGAGTTTAACGTGGGTTAAAATGTCCTCCTATTTCAATCCCGTCATCGCCTATTTCCCTGTAAATTGAGGTCGCGGTGGATTGGTTCTTTTGAATTGGTAAAGTTATTCCCGCATGGTGCGGTAGAAATCTTAGATCGATCTAAGTCCAACTCCTTCAAGGTAAATGGATAACTTTGAAACTTTACCACAAAATTTGTGTTCAAGATAAAGGAGAAGATGTTGATCTTCTCGATCTGTTTTGTGAGTATACCCTAGAAGGGAGGTAATTCATGCCAGTGATGTTAATTAAATTTGGTTTTGATCTTGCAGATTGTCATTTTTAAATCTCTGTTAAGGTTGTCTCAATTTAAGTTTTTATGATTAATATTATTATTTTGCCTTGATCTTTTCATGGGTGTGTTATTTTTACATAATTTTGTAGCCAATTGAAGTGCTTTTTACTAGATGGATGAAGGAGTGAAGGAAATGGGAAGAGAAGAAAGGCTTGGATGTTGGTAACTCCAATATTTATTCTAAGTATGGGAAATCTTGTCTGTCTCCAGACGCGACAATTATGTCACAAGTTGCGATGAACAGGGGATTTTGACAACTCCCAGCTTCATTTGTTCGCAAGTCGCGGCAAGTTTATTGCACTCGAGACCAAAATCAGAATAAGTTCCTAAAAATGTGAACTTCCAGGTCTACAAATTCATGAGTCACGAGTCGTGACACATCCTCGAGATTCACAATAGCTTTGTCGTGAGTGCTACCATAGTCAGGGACAATTTTTAAAATTTCCAACTTCCAGTTCAATTTGGTCGCGAGTGGCAGCATTGTCATCGAGATCGCCACCAAAATTAGATTTTTTTTCTAGAAATGTGAACTTCCAGTTCCATTTCATTGCGAATCGTAATGTATCTATTGCGAGTTACTACAGAAATTTGTGAGTAGAAAAATACTTGTCGAGATCACGATGAAAATCTAAAAATTTCTGAAAAGGACAAATCCTAGGTCATAAATTTCGAGACTCACGACATGTCCAACATGAGCGCGATGTCGGATTGACTTCTCAGAGTCTGTTAGCCTAATCATCGTGACTCGCGAGAGTGTCATCATGACTCGTGAGACTACACTTATAAAAAAGGGGGGCAGAACCCCATTTTTTCCACAGAAACTGTCTAAACCCTGTCGCCCATCCCATTTCCACCGCACCTCGCCATTCTCCCACCAAATCTGGCCAAAAATCACCATTTAAACTGGCCGGAATCCTTCCCATCTCAACCCCACCTGAATTCGCATCCATTTCAGCCCAAATCCCATCAAAAAGTTTCCAAGAACTTGAAACCCTAGCTTTTGGGAATTTCATATTTGTGAGTGGTTAGGGTGAGAATTTCTTGTGGTCTTGGTTAGTTCGTCACCCTAGGCATTCAATTGGTACATTATTTCACTTCTTTGATCTTCAAATGTAAATTTTGGTTGAATTAATGTATATTTGATGAAAATATTGATTTGTGGATTTGTTTGGTTGTAAATGAAATATGATATTATGTATTGGGAGTGATTATACCATGTTTATCATTTTATTTTAGGTTGAAAAACTATTTGAACGTGATTTTTCTAGTTTAGTTTTGGTAATGGAGAACAAAATGGTTGGAATGTGTGGCAAGGCTTTTGCCACGGTTAATATTGTGACTATGATTAGGTTTTGGTTGTGTTCTTTTGGTACAATATTTTGGACGTTGTTGACATTTCAATATTAGCTAACTGCCTATATTTTTGCTTCTAGAGAATTTCATATTAGATATATGTTGGTCTAAATTGATTATATAGATGTGCACATTATATGTTGTTAGCTGTATGTGATTTTGAATTATTTAATATTATGTTGTTTGGCCTAAATTGATGAAAGGGGACATGATTATGGCAGGGCATCTTTAACAACACAAAGGAATTGAATTCACATGTATGGACATATGAGTATTCTTGCATCATTGTAGTAGTTTTTTTATGATGGTAGTTTGTTGTCTAAATCACTCTGAATGTGCTTGCTAATTTGTACAATGATTTTTTGATATCTATCCATGTGTGCATACTATCTTGGAGATGATTTTTTTCATTATATCCTTGTGGGTCTGATATTGTTTGTTGTTTGGATAGTCATGGCCCCGGAGAAGAGATCGAGAGTTCCTCAGAGGGTGGGCCCTTCTGCCCCACTGGTAACCAAGCCAGCACTAACTCCTTTGGATAGATTTATGAGTTTGAGCTGGATCACCGGCGCCTATGTGGACCGAAAGGGACATACTGACTTTAAGGACGATCCAGGAGACTGTTTTGCGGATGATAATGCATTAGAGAACCTTCAGCTGAAGGACCCAGTATTATGCCTCCTTGATAAGAAAGGTATGGGGAAATTCTTGTCACGAGGTGCACCCACTTACCCAAGGTACACTTTGGAGTTCTTGTCCACGGTGAGGGAATACACTGAGAGGGATGGAATGCCCTGTGAGAGGTACATTCAATTTCACTTGAATGACCGATCTATTGAGATGAGCCTCTCATAGATTGAAGAGGTATTTGGTTGGGATGGAGCTGAGATCCAAGCAAGGTTCAATTTAGAAGCCCCTACTCCCACCACTGAGAACAACTTCCTATTCATACACATCATCACAAAGAAGGTGCGTAATGTGAGGGACAAGATCAACTTGATCATCCACCCTACTCTTCAGTATTTACATCACCTCATGTCCACCATTTTGTTCTGTCGTGCTAAGGTAATGAATGTGCCGAATGCGGAAATTAGCTATCTATGGGAGTTGACTAGCGAGGGGACTGGATTTAGAGGTAAGGAAAATTAATTGGTCGTGAAGGTTATTTACGTGGAAAGGGTGAGATGTCAGTAGGGTCGTGATCACCTTCCTTACAGAGCAGCTGGGCATCGCTACCCCTCCGGGGCTTTGAAAACTTGGTAAGGGTTATTCCTACTGCACCAAATTGGTCCGGAAGGCCAAATTTTACCTCATGAGGGGCACGACCGATCCAGCAGCATTCCATTGGTTATATGGGTCCAGTAGTATTACTTTCAGGAAACTTTGACAGCTCCAGCGTACTAAGCTGAAGATGGACACCTCGATGGTTGATTTGGCGATAGAACTAGATGATGAGTGCAGACAGGGCTTTCTGAGGGAGCTTAATAACATCCTGATCCAGGCTAATGAGGCCAATCTTCCTTATAGCAAGGATCCACCACAAGATGCACCACATTCTCAACCTACCTCCCCACAGCCGCAACAGTTTGATATGATGCAATAGGACTATGCCCATAGCCAGTTTTAGCTACCGCCCCAGATTTCTACTCCAGATTGAAAGGCATGATCTTTGACGCCACCATGTTTGTCTCACTTAGCCTCGTAGAAATGGATGAGAAGATTGACCTTCTCTCACGCAGGATTTAAGTGCAAATGGATACCCTGGACCCTAATCCCTGGGCGGAGAGGGGTAGGAACCGGTGATGCAGGAATAAGGAATTGATGGCACAGTTCAGACAGCGCTACTCCAGAGATGGTGGTTCATTCTCACAACAGTGATTGTGAGAATATTACAATTTTGTACCCTCCTACTTTTATTTGTATTGTGTTTTGCCCTATTTTGGCTACATTGAGGGCAATGTCGTGTTTAAGTGTGGGGAGGGAATTTATCATTTACTGCTTCCTTTTGGGATAATTTAGACTTAGATGCTCTGGATATTTTTGTTGTTTTTGGACGGTCTGATTTGTTACTTTTGGATGCTTTAGTAACTTTGACATGCAGAAAAATTTTTGGCTATTTTTTATTTGGAAAAATTAAAAAAATGAAAATTTAGAAAAATAATAGAAAGTGGAAAATAACTAAAATAAAAATAAAACTCACTAAGTGGAAAACCTGAGAGATAAATTTAGGCAACAATTAGGGGCCTGGATAGACCAAACCCCCAAAAGGGCAGCCTAGGAAAAATGAGAGGCTAAATGTGTGGGAGATATGACAGCCCAAAGAAACATGATGTGTGGCTATGATGAAAACCCGAAAGGGCTCCTAGGAAAAATGAGAGAAAGAGAGGAAAAAAATTGGTTAAATATCTAATAATTTTCCTACGTTGGATTCATAAGGTAGCGATTGACATTTGGATGATTGGGTAGTCTAACATCATGGTACTTCTTGGGATTGAGTAATTTAGCTGGGAAAACGAAGCAAGGTAGGAAATTCTTAATTCTTGATATGCATCGTTTTTGGGTTGATACATTGGTATAAACGCATTTGAACATGTGACATAGTTTTAACCTCACTTGATACCATGGGATTTTGGGATGATCGATTAGGGATTAGGAAATACTTCTATGGGAATTAGCAAATTGATAGGTCGTATATTTGGGTAGATTTAGGAATAAGGATTGTGTGTGATAGAAGCTCTCATTTCATTTTTGATTTTGGGACTTATGATATTGAGATTTTTGTGAGGCTTAGATTGGGGGAATATTATAATTAGGATGGGGAAATTTGAACTTCATTGTGTTCTTGAATATTTTCTTACTCGAGGACGAGTAAGGTTCAAGTGCTGAGAGATTTTATATGTCCATACTATACAATGATTTTGGGATCTTTTGTTCTAATTTTGGTAGGATTTTGTGCTTTGGGTACTCCATTTTACCTGGAAATTCCATTAGCAAAGTTAAGGGCGACTTTAGCGCTCTTATCACTTTTAATAGGGATTTTGTGAGACAAGGTAATGGTTCGAAGATTCAAACATCGTGAAGACTAATTTTTTAAGATCATGAAGACCTGAAGATGGGAAAAGGAGATGACTACACTTAGATAAGAAGAAGAGAATATTTGAGAGCAGCTTACTCTATCTATCACGACTGGCGACGCATATGTCGCGACTCGCGACTAATCACTACCCAGATATTTTTTTGACTTTTTGTACTATAAATACCATCATATCCTCTCTATTTCACACAACCTTTTCTCTCCCGATTTTTCAGCCATAAAACCCAAGGTTTCAACCATTTTTATCTTTGTTTCCTCTTGACTTTATTTTTGAATTTCTATTGTTGTTTAGTATGAACTCTAGTAGCTAAACTTAGTCTGGGGAGCAATTGTGGGAGGTCGTCGCCGTACCTCTCAAAGATACAATTTATAAGCCCAATATGCTTACTAAATACAACTAAGTAGATAG
>JAULKM010153045.1:0-17083 GCA_032355605.1 Rubia tinctorum
GTTTTTGTAATTTATTTTTCATCTCTAACTAATATACATTGTAACTAGTACATTGGACTTGAAAATTTAAAGGTCATACGTAAAAGCTCTTTAAATTAATAAATTATTAATTTATCGGTATAATAATATCTCGCTAAATTAATAAAATATTTCGGTCCCAACATTATTAATTTATAGAGATTTTACTGTAGTCTAGAGCAGTTTGAAAGATAAAGCCTTAATTTCTTCAATTCGTTAATTTTTTCACCCATAATTCGCACAAGAATCAGGAAGAAAGTAAAATGTCTAAGAGGAAAATTAGTCTTTTTTCCCACCAATAATCCGCACTGGGATTTCCGAGAGAGGAAATGTCTGGAGGATAAGTAGTGTACAAAATAGGAAGGAAATAATTAAAAAATATGTTGTTTTGGGAAGAAAAATGTCTGGAAGTAGTATATGTGGAGGAATCTCATTGAACCAACAAATAAATGGACCTATACGTTCAACAAATCTCAAATGTGCATTAAAAGTTTGAGCAGTTAAGTCAGTAGAATCCATATATATTGACGGATTTTGAATTCGATTACAACTCAATTGGACGGATTTGGGTATCCGGATTATGTTCAGTAGTATTAAATGAAGGTAGATCACATATTGAAATGGAAGGCCCGTTTTATAGAGATTATCTGAACTGATTTGATTTAAACTAATTTAATTTAATTTGAACTGAACTGAACTAAAAAGTGCGTTGAAAATGGTAATGTATGAGTAAATTAAGTTAAATTTCACCAAATTAAATTCACACTAAACTAAACTAAACTGATGTGAACTGCACTGAATTAATTGAAATGCAGTTAAACTTGGACAAATTTGGTAGCTTGTTTCAGTACTCCCTCCGTTCAGCTATGTTTGTCACACTTTTTAGTCAACTTTCTTAAGTCATGTTTGACCATAAATTTCATGTAATATATAAGTAGTAATATTATCATGTGAGGTATCGTTGGATTCTTCGTAGCATGTACTTTCCAAATATTAAATTTTTACATGATATTAACATACGTAGCAAAAGTTATTAGTGGTCAAACATGCCTTGAGAAATAAGGCAAAAAAAGTGAGTCAAACTCTTTTGAACGGAGGGAGTATCTAATATGTTCTCCAGAGCTGCTTCTTTTTTTTAAAAAAAAGTTTGGGTTTAAAGGGTTCCCATCCCTTTTCTATTAAGATCGGTTTTGCACAAAGTGCAATTACAAGCAAATGATGTGATGAGATAAACTCATTTACGCTGAAGCGCTAACTAAACATTACATTTTAAATCTAAGGTTACAGTGGCTATAAGTGAGAAATGCACAAAGACACTAGTCAATATTACAATTCTATTCGGTCAACCTTTCCCTTTCTCTCTACACTTCCCTCTCTACTCTTTCTAAAACACCAACGCTCATTTTCTTCTCCTTGGAGGGCCGTCACCGCACCACCACCTCCGGCGGCCCCCTCCCTAGTCCCACCCTCCCACAACCTCTTCCCCCAGTACACAGCCTCCTTGGTGAAAAGAAGCGACAGAAACATGTGCTCTGCAGACCGAGCTAAGCAGCAAAAGGAGGTCTTTGGACTCAGATTGGTGATTCTGAGCAACCAGAGATGGATTCCAAGTGGCTCTGGGCGGCCGAAGAAGGAATCAACATATGGGTTCGTCGAGCGGGGATCTACGGCTGGGTTTTCGTGCGGCAACCTGAATCCAACAGTGAGCCAAGAGTTTTTTGCCGGAGTTCTACGGCCGAATTTCTGAAAACTTGTCGAATGGGTTTCCGAGCGGGCTCCGAGCGGCTTCTGTTTTCTAACTATCCGTGTCACCTCTATCTGGTGGGTTTCCGAGCGGCGTTATGGGTGAGTCAACATGCGAGTTGAGATCTGATTCAACAAAAAGCCGAGATCTAATCCATGGTTGATTCGCGACAGTCACGGGCTCGCCCCAAGCCTTTAGGTCATGGCTAAGTCACAACTGACCAAGTCAAGGCCGAGTCATGGTCTGATTGAGACTCACATATCTGTAAGTTTAAGAAGTCTCCTTGACGTGGGTCAACTCGCGAGGACGATGTGGGTTTTCATCGGGATTTTAATGGCTTGACGGTGTCATTCTCATCGGAACATCCTACACGACATTGGTTAAAGGAGGGTATACAATTTATGATCTTGTAGTTATAATTATTCTGGTTGTGTCACTTTTTTATCACTTCTCAGGCGAGGTCATATCCGGTAAAATTTGATTAACTTCAAACTTGACATTCGAAAAGGCAGTAAGGAGAAATCCAAGTCAAAATCGTTAAAACAACGAAGCGATGCCGTTATTTGAGGATTTAAATAATATTTGTAGACTATGGTTCATTATGATATTAAGGTCAATTATATTGTTAATTCAACTTAATTGGTCCTTATAACCTTTTGGGGTCAAGTTAGAGGTATTTATATACATTATGAGGGTTTTCTATACACTAACGAAAAATATTTTTTGCAATTAAAATAACTGGTTTTTGTTTCCTTGTTAACGGAAATAGTTTTTACAGGTTAAATAGAGACATGCCAGATCTTTAGTTGGGGAGCTTTATTTGTTTTGTTTTTATTTCCTTGGATGTTTGATCAGAAGTGTGGATGAAATTTTCTATGTGCATTTCATTTTATACTTCACTATGATTGGTTTTTATGGTAGTCTTGGGTCGATTCTATTGTGGCTACACTATGACTACACAGTGGAAACCACTTATTCTTCGTCACCATTCTCATCGTCACATTGGCCCTCGTTTCACATTGTAACATTAACTAGTGTATTTGTGTACTGTTTCTCTATTTTAGCCACCAAGTCTTTATATTAGAATTGAAATATTCAAACAGCATCTCAGTGTAAGTGGGTTTATCCCATATCATATGTTGTAATTGCACAATGTACAATATTGAACTTAATAGAAAATGGATGAGAACCTTATAAACCCTTGTCCTATGGAAGATTTATCAAAAAAATTAAAATTCTATAGCATTAAGAGAGAAATAACTATGCTAGTCGATAATACAAAGGCACTATGCTTCTGTTCTCTAGAGCTTATTTATAATGAATTGAATTAATTTGGAATGAAATGAATTGACTTAACTAACATAAGTATATTTAAAAAAGAGTATAGTATGATTGAATCAGATTAAATTTCATCAAATTAAATTTTACTAAACTAAACTGAATTAAATTAAACTGAACTCAATTAAATTGAAGTGAGGGAACATATAGTAATCTTATCTAAAAAACTGTTAAATTAGTACACATGTACTTTCTCAAGTCAACATTGACTAAAATTAAGCAAAATATCTTATATTAATATAAAAGAGATAATATTTTTAGACACAAAGTATTGCTTTGTACCATTGCTTTGTTCCCATGTTCTGAAATTTGGAAGTCCAATATTGTCAAGATGGAGTTATCCTTTTTTTTCTTTTCGGGTGAGATATTGAGTTGAACGTTCGCCTTCCATGGACTGATCCCTGCATCTTTTAGAAAACAGGTCCGCCAGTTAATTTGATTCCCTAAAAACAAAACATAGAGCATCAGATAAAGGTTGCATCTCTAACAAATCATGGTATATAGTCCATGGCCCTCTTTCAAGAGATTTTATGACCTGAATAGCCATTTTGCAGTCAGTTTCCACATTCAGATGGTGAATAGGTATATTAAGTTCATCGGCAAGTTGGAAACCAAGCTTAGTGGCCATGATTTCAACAGTTAATGGTGATTTGCAAACTGTCAGCTGAGTCTTTCCATATATTAATGATCATGTGTCATTCCTAACTAAGGTAGCTAATCCACTCAACTGTGAGTTGGATTTCCATGAACCATCTGTGTCGATTTTATACATACCATTAATTGGTTTATTCATTTTTTCCAATATAATCCTCTTCCAATTCTTACAAAATTAAGGCACAATTCTAGATTGAATCCAGTATTGATGAGTCAATCTTGGTTGCTTTAGGGGGAAGACTGCCAGAGAAGATTTTATTAACTCTCTGACTTCTCCAAACTATTGCGGTCGAGATATGTATCTCATCATTTAGCTTCCTATTCCGTGCAAGCCACACTACCCAACATACAAACATTAGTGAGATTCTAATTATAATATCATTTCTGGGATCTGAAATGTTTTTAGAATTATAGTATGCTAATCTATCCCAAATATCCATAAAATTCATACTTTGTAACATCGGAAATTCATGCAATTTATCCCACACCCATGTTGCAACTTGACAGTTAAAATAATGAGAGATCGAATTAGTACTAAGGCATGAGCAACATTTTGAGGCTATTTTTATTCCAAACAATATCAAGTTGTCATCAAATGGTAAGAGATTATTCAATAACCTCCAAGAGAATACATAAAGTTTGGGAGGTACCTGAACAATTCAAGTGTATTGTAGGATCATATTCGTAGCTCTTACATTTCTCATTGCCCGGTATGCAATCTTGTTTTATACCACATGATCATTGAATGATGTCATTTTATAATTTATGTAATTATAGGGTAATTTGATGTTTAATTTTATTTAATGCAACGAGATTCTGATAACTTTGAAAAACTTTTGAAACATATTGCAATGTGTAAATAATTATAATTTGATCCTAAAAATGATTGAAATGAGGTATTTCATGATTGATCTAATCGTTAGTCGGTTTAACGGGAAACTTTCTCAATTTCATATAAGATATATAATTTATTGATTCATTTTATTCATTTGTCATTAATAATTAATAAAATAATTATAATTTGTTTTAGAATATTAAAAAATTTATGTGTATTTTAATATTAGATTTTTTATGCATAAAATTAAGAGTAACTACTAAATTAACCTCATGTTTAGGTCGAAAGTTCCAGTCTAACCCTGTAAAATCTAAAAAGGCAAGTCTAACCCTATTATTTGGTCGAAAGTGCAAATCTAACCCTGTCAAGCAAACTAAAACCGAAATTCTTTAAAATGACCACTATACCCCATTGAAAAAATTGAAATTCAAAAAACAGGAAAATGTGACATTACCTTTATTCTTCTCTGCAAATTCTGTTTACCTTCTCCACAAATTCTTCTTCACCTTCAACGGCATACATACCACGACCCCAACTTGGCTCTTGCATACTACAGTCGCAAGCCATGATGTCGTTCGCGGCAGTGATGGTGGTGGAGAGACTTTCTCCACTCCTAGCGCGAATTTTTTCAGTCGGATAAGAGCGCTGGCACTCAAGCTCATCAAGACATTTTTCAATCGGAGAGGCAGGGATTTTTAATTTAGTGAAGACAAATAAAGATGAAAGTGAGGGAATTTTAGGGGTTTTGATTTTGAGCGCGAGTGGTTTTATGAGATGGTGGCAGGCGGTGGTGTCGATGTGGCTAGGGTTTCTGATTCAATGGCGGATATTAGTATAATAGTCGCGAGCGAGGTGTTTTCTGGGCTTTTGATTGGTGGTGCACGCTGGGAATGAGCTTCAGAACGGGATGGTAGCATGCAGTGGAGTTTTTGAGTTTCTGATTTGGTGGGGGATGTTGGCGGGTGATTAGGTTTTCTGGGTTTCATAACTGGATGGGTTTCAGAACAGGATGGTGGCTGGCAATGAGATTTTCTGAGTTCAATAGGGTTTCAAAACGGAATGAGCAAGGGGTTTTCTGGGTTTCCGATTTGGTGACGGGAGAATGATGGGAGATGGTGGCAGGCGATGGTGGACACTGGTGAGAGAGTGGCAGGTGTTGGTGGGCGGTGGGGAGATGGTGGCGAATGGTGGCAGCAAATGGTGGTGCGGCGGTGGGTAAAAGTAAAATAGTCCATACAAATTCAGATATAATACAATGGGTATTTTTGTCTTTCAAATTAGGTTAAAACCTGAATTCATTCAATCAATGCCGGAATAGTGCAATTTGAGTATATTTGCACAACTGCCAATAAAATCAAGGTTAGAATCACACTTTTTGATTTTACAGATACTTTTAAAAAATAATGGGGTTAATTTCATATTTCTCTGAAATTATTATTTTTATCGTGTGGTAATTTTATTTTTATACATTAATTTCATCACCTAACAAACTTGAAATTAAGGTTTAAATATGTAATTAATGAGTTCATCTAGAGTTAAACGTATTAATTTGGTCGTTACGTTTTAGTATATATTAAAAGAGGTCATTATTGCCACATGTCACTCACACAAAATTGTTGTCACGTGTCACTCACATAAAATTTCACGTCATCTCTGAAATTTAATTGAAAATGTAATATTATTTTAAATCTAATCCCCAATTTTCAATGCAAGCCTCCTCCCCAAGATTTTACTTTTTAAATTCTTCAATGCTTTCAATTGATAATTAATTATATTACCATATTTATGATGATGCACATTCTTTCATAATACTTATTTTTTAAAATACTTATTTTTAAATTTAATACACTTTCCATTTTAATATATCTTTTTAAGATTATCAAACTCATGACAATAAGTGAATCATTTTTACCTACTTATTCTTTTTTTTTCATTTCCGTAATCGATTCTCTCAACGCAATTTAATTTGCATAGAAAATATCTAAAATTACTATGTTAAAATATATTTTATCGACTGAATAATTTTTTTAATGTAAGTTTTTCTGATAAATTTTAATTTTGAAAAAATAAATCAATATAGAATGCTTTATATAAATAATAGATATTGTACTGAAAGATTTCATGTGTAAATCCTTTCAAATAAATTACTTAATACTTTGTAATTTTTCTTTGTAATTTTTCGTGTACGGCTTTATTTAAGTTTTGTTAATTAACTCTTAGAAATGACTTATTTTAGTACATATCAATATGTGATAAGTGATAATATTAAAAATTCACTAAGGTATATTATATTATACTATATTATAATATAAAATTTAAATTAATTTGTACAAATAATAATTATAAAATATTGATATTTTAAGACTATATAAATTTTATTTATATCTCCAAAATGATGAATTTAAAAAATTTCGATCAAATTATAAAACTTCATATTTTGGGTTTTTCTACTTCAATCCATTAATCATGAATTACTGACGATACCCCTAATCAAACATTTTAGATCTAACGTATATAATTTTTTAATCATTATAAATGAGTCACTCCTTATATTTGACCCTGATTCCGCTACTAGTGTTGCTAGAAATGTTCAACTTTTAATGGCGGTTTCGTCTGAAATTGATGTACGAAGTACAATATTCGTTGACCAAGGAATTTCTTTTGGGTTTCCCTATAATTTTTAATAAAATATGACTTTATCTAGAATTACATTTTTTGGTGAGAAATGATTCATTGATTATGTTAGTGAAAAAAGTACAACGTTATCAATTAATCACAATACATTTTAAAAAAAATATTGGAAGAAGAATAAAATGGACATTTAAAACTCAATTGCACAAAGTTTAATTAGAAATAATTATCATCTAATTTAAATAAAAAAAATGTATGATTATTAATTTTAAAATTTTATTTATCATAAACCGTGCAATAGCACGATATCACAATCAAATCTTTAAATCTTTGATCATTTTTCATATTATATGGAATCTGTATGCATACAATGTTAATAATGATAACGCTGTTTCACTAAAGTGACATTTATTAATATTTTATCGAGGCAAAGTCTTTAGAAAAATAGTCTTTTCATAGGTTTATGTAAAGACAATGTTTAATTAAAATAATAGAAATGTAAAATGTTTCAATCGGAATATTAAAAATTTATTATTTAATGTGAAATAGTTATACGTTTATAACCCGATTAATGCAACTCGAAAATTTTATTTTAATTTCTTATAATTTTCGGTTTAAACCTTGGTTATTCCATGATTTATGAAAAAACTGTCTTTAAAGAGACAGACACTTTTATCAATAATGAAATTATATTATAAAAAATATTTATTCTTTTATATATAATAATATTTAAATTCATGTTCGTGCAAGGCAATGGTTTTATCTAGTAATACTAAAATAGCAACTGTTGGTCAAATGTCACCCCCACACTTAACCATGTCAATTTCTCCAATTGTCACTTCCCCATTTAGCCACATCACCTTGCTATGTGTAACCCTTAAATTTGTATCCACATTTAATATTGTAGCCACTCTCATATTTATCTTCCTTGATTAATACGTTAAACAATTAAATGAAGAAAATATGATCAAAATAAGAATGTTTTATATTGGCGTCAAATAAGTTTCGAAAATTTAAGAAATTTTTCCGAAATCAAATTGGATTAGGAAATTAAACCCAAATCCCTTGTAGTAAAGGATTTTTTATACTTACTTGCTGCCCAAGATAATTTTTAGATCAATTTCCCCCTCTCAATTGGATTCGACTTCCTTTTCCTTTTCCGATTAGGATTTTGTTTTTTCCTTTTTCAAATCGGATTTCCTTTTCAGCCACAAATCTGAATTTTCACACAAATATAACACTCACAATCATAATCTCATTCCCCAAAAAATTCTAACCGTGTGCAATTTCCAAATTTTTTAAAATTGCAAACATCCCCAAACTTTTGAAAATTACAAAACAACCCCAAATGTCCAATTTAAAATCCCAAAATCGGGCACCCTTTGTTTTTTTTAATTTGAAAAGTTTTGGAACAAAAATCGCCTATATAAAACTTGGAATAAGAAATCTACGACAATTTCCTCTCGATTCAAATGAATTTCGAGGTATTCAAGATCGCAAGGATCAAGAATATGAAACTATATGTGGAAAACAACACAAGATTCTATTTTTTATAAGGTGCAATCAAGAATTCAATATCACGGAATCAAAGAACAATAAAGAAGACAAATAGGATTATGAGCATGAAATAATTTTTCAAAAGAGTGGATGAAAAATATCACAAGCGTATAAACTATATAAGTTACCTAAACACTACGAAACTGACCAGGAGGTGAAGGAGGATAATACTTGTTAATGGTCGGACCCTTCAACGTCCTCCTGACTCGATTAGAGAAGGTGAAGGCTGATAGTAATACAGTAGTATTCTAACTTTCGGATCCTTTGACGACCTTTGACTCTAGATTCAATCCTCCTGCTAAGAAAGATCAAACAAACACAGTTAAGATATGACACGAAAGAGTTTATAAATTTAAGAAAGAAATTTCAAAAATAATTAATGCAAGAAACTAGAAAACCCCTGGTGAATTCGGCCACAGGAATCTTTCGCTTTGTTTAGATACCAAATGATATGAATCTCCTTGAGGAGACTCTGAGTTGCGGAATTAAATTTTTTGACCGAATGAATGGATCTGCAAACCCTCACTTAATCGCACGAATTGATGAATAACTAGCTCTCGGGATTAGTCTCAATTCAAATTGATCACCAAATAGCCCGCGGGATGAGTTCACAAGGTTATTGATGCTTAAATAACCCGCAAGATTAAGCAACAATGAAGATAGCTCGCAAGCACAGAGAATGATTTCAAAATTCTGAATATATGATTGATAAAAGGTTAACTACCGGAAACTCAAGTCAACACCGGGAATGTCACTAGAAGGTTATATTTGCACTTTCGTTAAGTTGTTAGGGTTATATTCGCACTAAAAATTATCTCAAGGTTATATATGCACTTTCTCAATTATATAGAGTTATATTTGTATATTTTCCTCTTTTTAATAATAGCATCTTTTTATATTATTAGTGTTTTATGTTACTATGATCCTTACAAAAAAAATTCTACACTATTGTATGTACTCAACCAAAAATAAAATCAATCTTCAGTGATCATTTACGCCATCAAATAGCTATTAACGATACATTAAAAATATTGAATTGATATTTGCAGTCAATGGTATAGCATAGGATATGGACTTTAACAACGATGAAATTAGACGTTGCATGACGATTTCAAACCTCAATCTCTGGCATTGCTCAATTTGGAAATCAGTGAATATCTCTAAGTGTTGTACTGCTAGATTTCTAGTCAATCTCTAAGCCTGTAATTAAAACTTGAGTAAAATGGTAAAATAACTCTACATTTTGGATGAAAGTGTCAATATAACCCTGGACTAGACTGATTTTTTAGTCAACGATCATTTACCCGGAATTGAGTGAAATGACAATTTTACCATTGATTTAAAAAACAAAAAGAAAAAAAAACCTAAAAATACATAACTGCCCTCATTTCTTTGTCTTCCTCCGCTCATCACCTCGTTGGTTATGGTTGTCCAGAAGACGAATTACCTGAAAACGAGAATCTCTATGGTTTATCCTAACTGGTTTATCCTACCTAACCTGGAAACAAGATTCTCGTTTTTAACCAACCATAAATTAAAATCTCTATGGTTTTCCTAATTGTTTTCATTTATTAATTTTCTTTCACTTCATTGTCATTTCTTTGACTTCGTTGTCCTCTGCTCATCGCCTCGTTGTCCTTTCTTTGCTGTCCTTCCTCTGCTCATCGCGAATTAAGAATGAACGAGAGATTTCACTACATTCGCATATCTCTTGTTTTCATAAGACAATTCGTGGCGGCGGCCTAGGATTTTCAGACAACGAATTGCTGCAGCGGCTGCGGCGTGGTGGGGGTTGAGTCACGGTGCACGGCGGAGCGGCGGTGGGAGCTAGGGTTTCCAGCAGCTGTGCAGGGCGGAGTTGCGGTGGGGGTTGGGTCGTGGGTTTTCACTTCCCGCACCTCCACCTCCACCACCACCACTGCGGTGGGCTGTGTTTAGTCCTTTGGATTCTGGTGTTGTTGTTTTGTCCTTTGGATTTTGGTTTGGTTCAATATTTTGGGCTTTGTTATGATGGTTATGGTGATGATAGAGATTGGTGGTGGCGGCGGCGGTGGTGCAACTTGGCTGGTAGTGGTTGGTGGCAAGAGAGAGTGGTGGTGGCTGACAGCGGGATAAGATGGTGGCTGGAGAGGGTGGGGTGGGTGGTGAAGAAGAAAGAAGGTATAATGGGTATTAATTTTTCAGCTTTGGTCTGCGGGGTAATTTGGTCATTTCAGCCTTGGTCAATGCCTGAATTCTATAGGTCAATGCTAGAATTTTGAAGTTTGGTTATACCGGCACAAATTAAGTTAGGGTTAGATTGACACTTTTTAATTTTGCAAGGTTATATTAGCATTTTCAATCTAAAGTTAGAGTTATAAATTTATTTATCCCTTAAAACTTTGCATTCTGCTTTATTATAAGTGGTTCAAAAGTTAAAATGTAGGGCATGTGAAAAATATTGAACATTTGAGAGCACTCATGCTCCACTTTCTCCGGCGTGGGATGAACCATAAACATATAATTCCACCTCCGGTTATCTTCATTGAAGGGTTCCTTTGGGATATTCTCCGTTGATTCTACTATAAAATCATCTTGGTCTTGACCCTTAATAGCTATTCTTATACCATACTGAATATTATACTGGCCTAATTAAACTGCCAATTTCATCACTCTACCATAAAATTCATATTTAAGAAGTATCTGCGATCAGATGACCAGTTAGCAGCATCTCGAAATAGCAGGTGTCGGGATGGGTGCACTAAAACCATAATCAACCGTTCCAATGCGGTGTATCTCATTGCTTAAATATTTTTTCTAAGAAATGCTAATACGTAGCTCTAGCATTCTTAAGTCTGAATGACAACTTTTCGTAATAGAATGTCCCTATGTCAGTAATGAATGAATTTTTCTCCCTGCCTTCCTCTGCCATTAGGATATGATGGTAAATTGGTAAGCCGTGTGTACATTAAAAAATGCCAACGCCACATACCCGGTAATGGCTTCGACAAGCTGATCAGTCGGGAGAAGTGGGTAGCAATATTTGGGATAACACCTCTTTAGGTCAGTTAAGTCAATGAACATTCTTCATCCACTATCATACTTTTTTACCTAACCGAATTTCCCAGCCGTTCCTATAGACCACTTCTTCGATCACTCCTGCTTTGAGTAATTTTGACACCTCTTTCTCGATGGTCTCTTCTATATAATAGGCTTAATCATGGGGGGTCAATGTTGGGGGTGATGCACTGCCAAATGTGTAGGGACCCCTCTCAAGTCAAAAACATCAAAAACTCTTCGAATTTAATTTCATTCATCTTTTTACCCCAGCTTATTTTATTTTTTTAAAAAAATCGAGATAAAGTAATTATTTGCCTTGGTCATGAACCAAAATTAAAAATCAACTTTGTGGTGTTTAACTCAATTTTTTTTTCATGGTCAAAACTAAAGTAAAATCCCTTAAAAAATCTTGGCAAAAGATCAAGTTTCTTCAAAATGATTGCTTTAAAACTATATTTATCCATAACTCAACCCAACAAAAAAACTCCAATTAAATATTACATTCACCTACACAACTCAACCAAACTTTATCTCTTTAAATACACGTATTATTTTAATATCAAATATGAATAATATATTTTAAAATATTAATTATTAACTAAATATTCATAATATTTATATAAAAATAATTTTAAATTTTGCAAAAATATTCAATAATCGAAAATATAATGATTTAAATTATGGAAAAAATTTAAATGTATCATCACTTCAATGCTACATTTAAAAATACATAAGTTATACGGAGTAGTACAGAATAAGAAAAAATGAATTTGAGTACAAAGTAATATATATTTAAAAAATACACACATAAATTTAAAGAATAATTTTATAGAGAGATATTAAGATTATTATTATGGCCAAATTTTGATTTGTGCATTTAATTGTTGCAAAATCGATCTCTATTTGTAGGGAATGAAAATGTAATTTATTGTACTAATTAATTTATTTTAAAAAAATTAAAATTATATAAAATTATATGCTTCCTACATCCCAAGATTAATGGGACAATTTATTTCACGGTATTCAATAATCATGTTTGATAGTTAATATATCTAGCCACATATAATAATTCCGCATAAAAAAATTGATATTTAGAAAATGAATATTAAGATGAATCTAACAAGATCCCACATGATACTTTTATTATGTATACATTAATTTTTATTTAGGGTCGAAGTTTTTCAAATTTGATTTGGAAAAAAATTGTGCCATTAATTTTGGGACCGAGGGAGTATAAAAATAAGAGGATAAAAATTATATTAGATTTAATATTGCAATGGTAAGCTACATTCATGTTTAGCTTGATAGGTCCTACACATTTTGACAATATTCATCTTTGTGTTTAATTAAATATATGTGTTATATATCTAACAATAATAATTAATAATTTAATCATTATTGTTATGCTTTAAATTATATTTAATTAAAGTAAAGAATAAAAATAATAAAATATTATGATTTAACAATGCATCACATCATTATAGTAAATTTAAATGGAGATAAATACATTTATAACCCTAACTTTAAATTGAAAGTACCAATATAACCCTACAATTTCAGAAAACCTCTCTTTTAAAAAAATACAAAAAGAAAACCTTTTTTCTTCCTCCCTCTCAGACGCCACCATTTCCCGCTCACCACCACCAGCCACCTAGTCTTCTTCCTCCCACCCGCCACCACCACTTCCCACTCGCCACCACCAACCACCAGGTCTTCTTCCTCCTGCCCACCACCACCCCACCACACTGCCACCACCCCAGCCAGTTTCCCCAGCCCCGGGAACCCCTTCATCATTTCCCATTCATCGTTTCATTGTTTCCCTTTCACCGTTTCCCCGGAGAACCCCTTCACCACCAGAGACAACGTTAAGGGAAAGCTCCTCCTCCGACGTCGATATTCATAGGTCACGAGGGGAAAAGTAATTCAACGGTGGAGACGATGTCAAGGGCAAGCTCCTCTTCCGACGTCGACATTCAAAGGTCACGGGGGGAACACAATTCAGCAGCGGAGGTATATTTCCCTTGACGATTTTTCAAAGGCAAACACAGGTTTGCTAATGCTGGAGTGAAGTCGTCCACCGAATTTGATAACGTCGCATCTCAGATTCGCTAACTCTTGTAATAGCATCAGACACATAATCATATTCCAACCAGAGACCCAAGTTGCTCCGCCTCCTCGCTCTGCCAATTCACCCCAAATCTGCCTCGCTTGCCACCTGAGGCCCCCAACTCCGTTCTGGCATTTGACCGGAGTGAATGAGCTTTTTAGATTTAAACCTGGGCCCGATTCCACCTTTGATCATCAACAATCAAAGGCGGTTAATTAAACGTGTTTGATTGAGATCCAAATTCAGTTTCAAATTCGGAAAAAACTGTTGGAAACCAATTTGTTTCTGACAGCAAACACCACCTGTAAATTTAGATTTGGAAATGAAGCCCTTGTTTGAAACCAATCTGAAACCAATCCCCAACCAATATGACTTCTTTATATGAAGCCCTCAGCAAGAGGAACTGGAGCGGCGTGACGGAGAAACTATAAAAGTATGGTGGAGGAACTGGAATGGCACGACGGAAGGTCCACTACAAAAAAGAGTTCCAGTTGTGACGCTTTTTTGGAGCATCCGTGATACTCAGAGGCGTCGCTAAATTTATTATTGACACCTTGTGAAGTGCATCTATTCAGCGTGTCACTAAAATTTTGTGACGCGTTGAAGTATCATTATATTTTTTTGTGACGCTTAAGATGTAGTTCAATTTGGAAGTGTCACTAAAGTTGTGACATGGACTGATGTAGCAATTCAGTTTAGTGACATGTGCATATGTCGCAAAATATTTAGTGACACCTAAAGGTGGAGCAAATATTGTGACATTTCCTTGTCACAAAATATGCATCACTACTGGACTTTTTTTTGTAGTGGTCTTCTCCAGGCGATACAACGCGGTGCTGGAGGCTTCAGGGTGGAGGGAGGTGTGAGGGAGGGGAAGATGATGTCTGCATGAGGGCGGGGGAGGGAGGTGTGAGGAACTGGAGGGAGAGAAAAAAACCTAAGAGATGGAAAACAAAACTTAGGGTTTTTATTTATATAGTGACCCAATAAAGGCAATTTATTAAAGGCGGTTCTACAATAGAACCTTTTTAATTGTTTTTCATTAAAGGAAGAACAACCTTTAATCTATTTATTACTGCCTTTAAAATGAAAGGCGTGACTTGGGAGGAAGTTCCGAATTCGGAACGTGATTCAATTCCTAATTAAGGAACCCTTTGATTGCATGTCTTAAATCACCCCTTTTCCACAAGTGTTCCCGTGAAATCCAACGATATGACGTCTGCAATAGATGGAAGTGGGAAAAAATTACGTGGAATGGAGGAAAATGAAAAAAATGGGCCTTTTGTGGGATAAAATGTAATAACACGTTGAAAACATGGAGGCATTGCGATCAATCCAGGAGGCTCCTCAGTATGATATTTCACACGTTAGGTGGGAAGTTTAATATCTTTCTCATTACAGATTCCCACGTTTTTAATACTTTCCGTCAACCAAATAAATCTACCAATTCTAAAATCCTAAATTTTTTTTAATTACCACACATCTTACTACATACCAAATGACTCCTTATAATGAAAAAAGAAAGTGAATTTATTAAAGAGTCTAAGTTTTAGGTGTAGAGGACTATATGTAAATTTTTAAATAATTTTTCCCCATAGTCTTGTTTTAAACTGATTATATTGTTAAATGAGGTCAGTTTATAATTGATTTACCTAATGTGATGATTTTAATGTTCTATTTATTTATTATAATGAGGTTGATATAACTACGAAGTACATTTAAAATGTATTGTAATGTATAAATAATCATAATTTAACCCTAAAAAATTTTAAAATGAGATTTTAACAATTGATCTAACCATTAATCGATGTAACATTAGACTTTCTCAAAATATTTTAACTATTATTAAATTAAAATTGTAGAAGTCAAACATCTATGTTTCCCTTCTACGGTATTTTCTGTCTATACACTTTTAACCATTCACCGCCGATGTCATAGGCGGATCTATGTCTGTGCAAAGTGAGGCAATTGCTCCACATTTTTCTAAAAAAAATTATTTTTAAATATTTTAGTTTATTAATATATAATTTTTAATTAGTGTCTTAGTTTAATTTTAATTTTAAATTCATTTTATCCCTCTAAATTTAAATTTATCCCAAAATTTTAACACTATCTTCATAAACTAAGTCATCAGATTAAATTTTGATCCATAAAAAAAATCTAGCTCCGCCCCTGGCTGATATTTATAAAAAATCAACAATTTGCCAGCATTTTTTTAAGCTGAAACCGCCTTAGCGGGAGTATTTATTGGCCACTCAAACCCTTTAAAATCAGTTAAATACATAAAAGTTCAAGAAGTGTTATTGAACATCCAAAAAATCTAAAAACCTTATATCATAGAACTGAAATGAATCTAATGTATCCTAAGAACATTAGCCCAATCGAAGAGAGTTAATGTACACGATTCTTAGTAAAACTAACTCCACCCCTTGTGTTATTAGTTTTCCAAGCCATGTGTACATTAAGCTCTTATGATATTTAGCTGTCAATGTAGAATTGTAACGAGTTGTCAAACAAACCGCGTCTGCATTCATCCTTCTACTACTGTTCTCAAATTTGGTAGTTTGAGGCGATCGCTTGTTATTGCATGACGGACTGAAGCCACCCTTGGTAGTTCTTCTTGTTGCATATTTCTAGTATAAGCTGCTAAGCAATGAGCAACTCTATTTACTTCTCTTGGAATGTGTTGGATTGCTATCTGATTCCGGTTTATAAGAGATGTAGCTTCCCACACTGACATTTTGTAGCTCCATGGTGGTCTTGCTCTTTTTCTCAAGATTTTTTGTACCTGCGATGAATCAACTTCAAGAATTAGTGGCAGTATGTTGTTTTGAATACCTACCTTGATAGATCTGATTGCAGCCCCTAGATTTGCTGTTAGGGGGTATTCTACATCCATGTATTCACTTCCTAGTCGAATACACCTTCCTTCTGAATCCCTGAAAATGAAACATAATCTTGGCCTGCAAATTTTCCTTTTAAGAAGCATCAGAGTTGACCTTAAAACTTATGGATGGTGCAGCCCATGTGACTAATGTGATAGTTCTACCAGGTCTGTCAATAAGTGACATTATCGGCCCTTTCTGGATCAATTCTTCCAAATCATTGGATTTTACAATAGGGTTTGAAGAGAGGATTTGTGAGGTGAGCACATTAATCT
>JAULKM010153056.1:0-17083 GCA_032355605.1 Rubia tinctorum
ACCATCTATAACTAATTCTATAAGGAAACTAATTCTATAAGGTAACTACCATCTATAACCTTTCCCTACAAGGGAAAGTATTTCTATTTCCTTATCACCATCCCTCAAGTTGGAGCATGACGATTAAGAATGCCCAACTTGCGAATAAGATTATGAAATTGCTAATTATTAAAAAAAATTCTTTCAGTATGACGGGATAGATTGACAAATCGGGACTGTCAGAGATACTAAGGTAGTAAGGAGAGTTTATAGATCGACCAGGATGTATAGATTCCCCAGAGCTATATTGTAATTGCAATTGTTTGATTAAAGCTGCAATCACGTCAGTGATATTAAAATTCTATAACTTATTCGTCTCAGCTTCAGCAGCGAAGCGGTCTTACTCATAAGTATTAGAATCGTAACCAGGAGTAGTCATTGGTGCAGATCAGTGACACACACGATTGGCGGTACGATAGGTCGGACGCAGCGGTGCATGAAAAACACGCACGATGAATATGGGTAGGCACGGACAGCAAACATTCACGATAGCTGGAGAAGAAGCTGTGGCAACCATAGGCTATGAAATCGGCAAATCAGGTAGGTAGAGGCACAGTGGCACGTAAAGTTGGGCAGTGGAACGTGAACGTCACTCGCCGGTAAATCGGAGTAGTATGGATCGCGGCAACCGTTGAGGTGGTAGCGGTGATAAAAAAATAGCAACTGGAAGGGCAGCCGACAACGGTGCGGCGCAGTAGTGTAACACGCTGCTTGACGGCAGCGGCTCAGGCGGAAGACGGCAGCGGAATTTATTTAGGGTTTAGTTCTCAGAATTTTTAACCTCTAATACCATGATAAAATATAAAACACTTTATTATGGTGCGTTGATATCTCATCAATGACATGCCTTATCAATGACGAGAGTCACAATATATAGGGCTACAATAATCCAAAGTCTAACGGGAATAAGATTTTAAGTCTATAAGGAAATTACCATCTATAACTAATTCTATAAGGAAACTAATTCTATAAGCTAACTACCATCTATAACCTTTCCCAACAAGGGAAAGGGTTTCTATTTCCTTATCACTCTCCCTCAAGTTGCAGCATAATGATCAAGAATGCTCAACTTGCGAATAAGATTATGAAATTCCTAATCATTAAAAAAATCCTTTCAGTATGACGGGGTAGATTGACAAATCGGGATCGTCAGAGATACTAAGGTTGTAAGGAGAGTTCATAGATCGACCGGAAGGTATAGATTCCCCAGAGCCAGATTGTAATTGCAATTGTTTGATTAAAGCTGCAATCACATCGGTGGTATTAAAATTCTGTAACTTATTCGTCTCAGATTCAGCAGCGATGCGGGCTTGCTCATAAGCATCAGAACCGGAACCAGGAGTAGTCATTGGTGCATATCAGTGACACACACAATCGGCGGAACGATAGGTCGTACGCGGCAGTGCATGAAAAACATGCACGATGAATCTGGGTAGGCACGGGCAGTAGTGCGTGAACGTCACTCGCCGGCAGATCGGAGTAGTACGGATCACGAACACTGTTGAGGTGGCAGCGGCGATAAAAAAATTAGCAACCAGCAGAGCAGTCGACGACGACGGCGGCGGGTGTAGTGTAACATGCGGCTTGACGACGGCGGCTCAAGCTGAAGACGGCAGCGGAATTTATTTAGGGTTTAAGCCTCATAATTTTTAAGCTCTGATACCATGATAAAATATAAAAGACTTTACTATGGTGCATTGATATCTCATCAATGACACGCCTCAACAATATATAGGGCTACAACAATCCAAAGTCTAACGGGAATAACATTCTAAGTTTATAGAGAATTACCACCTATAACTAATTCTATAAGGAAACTAATTCTATAAGTTAACTACCATCTATAACATTTCTCTACAAGGGACATGATTTCTATTTCCTTATCATACAATAATATTGAACTCTTGTAATAGTTAGATGTTAATGGAATACGCTTGTTCTGATTTTTTTTTAAAAAAGGTAAATATACAAATATAAACCTATATAATTCAGTAAGTGTACATATAACTCTGAGATAATTTTTAATGCAAAAACAACCCTAACTACTTTATATAAGTGCAAATATAACCCTAAAGTAGTAAAATCTATATTCCGACATTGATTGGCCATTTTCGACCATTGTAGAACCGAAAATGACCAAAATTCTCTTTCAGCATAATACAATATTTGAAAGAAAAAATACCATTTGCCTTTGCCACATCCCCGTCATGCCTCCACTACCTTGTTACCGATGTGCCTCCGTCGTCGTCGCTGCCTCTCCTCGCCACCACCAGCCACCCTGCCTTTTTCTTCTTCCACTCACTCTGCCGCTTCATTTTTATTCCCGTCGTTGTTACCCCTTTTCTTCTTCCACCTTCCACCATTGGATCACCGCCCACCAAATCTCGTCTGACCCAAATTTTCATCCCAAATATTCCCCCACCAAATCCCCACAATCATCCCGAAGATTTTCACTTGTCAAATTTTGTGTGAGGATCAAGCAGATTCATCCCAAATCTACAACGGCCACAGTCGCACTCATCCCAAATCTTCCACCTTCACACTCATCAAATCTTCCCCACCGAATCCTCACCACATCTTCATCCCGAATCCCTGCCACCAAATCTTTACCCGCCAAATCCCCTCCGACCCAAATTGTTTCCACCACCCACCACTCATATCCCCTCGTGAACCATTAATCTTCGTCGGAATCCGCAACCACCATCTCAATCCTCCTCAACCACCCCACCACCATGGTTGCTGCGCAACAAAAGTCTTCGTCGGAATTCGCCGCGTCATTTTAGGATTTTCATAGAACCAGAATATGAAAATCCATACCCCAAATCCGAGCCGGGGGAATTTGGCGGGCGCCGCAATCGGGGATGGGTGTGATTGGTTACCGTGGCGTGAGAGGAGGGGAGGAGGAAGTGTGTATCAGCGGGGAGGAGGAATTGAAACGACAAAGAAGGAAAGAAATTGAGGAGAAAAGGTTTGGAAAACCAGGAGTAAATTTATATTTTAACGTAATATGGCCTTAAACAGTTGGCAAATGTTATATTTGCACATACACTAGTTATCTAGAGTTATATTTGCATTTTAAATTGGCCTTAAACTACTGACAAATGTTATATTTGCACATACACTAGTTATCTAGCGGTTATATTTGTACTTTAAATTATCACAGGAATACATTTTTACTTATTTAAATTATGTGGGGTTATGTATACATTCACTCAAAAGCCAATAAAGACTCTTTCTTGATGGTCCATCTTAACAAAAATGTACACCAAAGAATCAAGTACGTATTAGATGTTTTCTTAAGCATGAAGCTAATGGGGGATAAAAAGATGAACAAATTGACCTCTAAGCAATAATTTTGTCCTTTGTTTTTTCCTTATTCTTGGAATAAAGGGACATGATGTAAAGAATGGTGTTGAAAAACATCAAATGGGGTCGCCTTTCTTCCCTCCTCCATAGAATGGGGCATCAAGATCGGGCTCTTATCATTTCATATCATATCATGACCCTTTTCTTTCTTTAGACTTTGGTGCGCCTCCCCACTAATCTTCCTTTCGTTGCTATCCTACTCTCGGTTCTCCTAATACTAATTAAATTATAGGTGTTTTATCTATTCCTTCCAACCATGTGAAACTGCACTATAATTATTAGTACAATTTTCAACAAACATATTTGATCGTTAATATTTTTACCTACCAGGGCCTGCCTGAGCATGAGGCAAGTGAAGACTTTGCCTCAGACCCCTAATTTTTCACTGTAAAGGGGCCTCATTTTTTTAAAAAACTTTTACTATATATGTAGCAAAAAATCATCAAATATTATTGTTCCAATTAACTTACTCAGTCATCTTCTTTTCCCCTCCATATCAAACTCGTACTTACAAATGTTACGTGTATCAAATATTGTACGTGGGCCCTTTTTGATAGTTTGCCTCAAGCCCCTAAAATCCTAGGCTCGGCACTATTATCTACGTATAATAACGGTAAATAAAAAATTTTATATTTGAAAACTACTTGTTACGACAAATTGAACCATATCATATACGATAATATTGTTGTTCATATATCTATTCAAATATGCGGTCAAACTTTAATAGACAATAGTGTCAAAAAAGTAAGAGTGTGGTTTCAACTGTGATAGGGGAGTAGTTCAATCTCTAGAGAATTTTTGTTGCTGAACTGGGTTTTGGTTCATTAGTTAATCCACCATCTCTATAATATAAAGAATGTTGTTTGGCATTGTGAAACTGTATTGGTACTCGGTAGTTCTTGTTGTGGATTTCTAACCTACAGGTGACTGATGAATGTGCAATTGTGGTGATTCTGTCTTCAATGGTAGTGCAACGGTTGGGTGTTCTAAGTGGAGTATCTCTAACTATTCAAATGATTGAGTTTTATGTTTCACTAGGTTTCATTAGATTTAAATGGTGTTATCTCCCAATTTAATTCTAGAATAAAATATTTGTATGTAGTTTAGTTGTTTGTATTTAATCTTGCTTAAAAGAAAAGATGTTGAAATTGGACTTTTTATCTAAAGAGCGTGATTTAACTAGCTATAAGATGCTCTTAGGCTTTAATGTGCCTTCCCCTTTAATCTTCTCTTTTGTTACTCTCAACTCCTACATTCTCTTAAAACTATTACTTTATCATTATCTAGATTAATTTTATGCATGAATTGAAATATGGGAAGAAAATTGAGTGAAGTAAAATGATTAATGAGGAATGATAATAATTTAAATTTTATTATAAATGCATGTGTGATTATGTTAGACTAAAACGACTAGTAATACTCCTATGTGACAGCTCAAGACGCATAATTTCACTTTTAACATTTTACTTGAAAAATATTTGACCTTTAATAACATTGAGATTAATGAATATTTATGAATATTTTATGTTTACCAAATATATTACCTCTGCCACCGTAAAAATGACATAGTTGACTTTTTGAAGCTAAACATATCTGATTTCAATCATTTTATTATATTTGAATTTTGGTTTTACCTAAATTCGTTTAATTATTACAACTATGTTCCAACATCAATTATCTAACCAAGTATGTAAAAGTAATCGCAAAGGCACACAAACTTGGTTACACAATTCGGTGAAATTCACCTATGTCTGCGGGGCCTAGTCCAGTTCAAAATAAATCCACTAATCAGAAAGATAACGTACAAAGTACACCATACAACTATATTTATATTTTCTAATTATAACGTGTGGATTTCGTAAGCTCCCCTTACTACCGATTCACCTTGATCAGACCCATATGACCTCGATACTTGCCGACGTTGGATCTCCTCCTCCCGAGCAATTAAGCCATCTGATTCTGAACTTAGATCAAAAGAGTTTTGATCATGTTGGAACGCACGTAAAAGCTCTCAACTTCTCTCGATGTATGAAACTTGAATGCAGATTTTCTTTTATTAAATCTCTAAGTGGCTCAGCCAAAATGTTCTCAATATATAGAACTGAGCACGTAATAAATTACTTGTGCAAATGGAATTCCTTCTCTATATAATATTCTGATAACAATCAAATCTCTTGGAGATAGAAATTATCAAAGCTAATCCCTTAGAGTAAGGAATTAAAATATTCCATCCATATCTAAGCAATACTCGAAATTCCCATATCAATCCAATTTTCATAAAACTAATCAAACCAAATCCAATAAATATATGAATTGATATATTCTACAATCAAATACAACACAGATGAAATATATGTTTCTAGGATTCCACAATAACCTTCCTTATCTCGCAAGTCATACCAAAATTGATGTTATAACACACCATTCTATATTTCCATAATTCTCACAAATTGTCAATTAACAAATTTGTAATTTGCAATCTCCCACTTTGACATTTTGTGGACCCATCAACCTTTTTGGATTTTCAAATCGTCAACTATGCAAATAGAACAATCACAACAATATGGATGTTGACATTCGAATTTAACTCCCCCTAAATTCCATAGCTCCAAGCATTAACAAAGTTTCAGAAGCATTAACAAAGTTTCAGAAAACATTTTTCCCATGTTGGAACATCATCCAACTGAGTCAAAAATCCAAGAATAGCAACACAGTTCAGCCAAGCCACCATCAAATATCCAGATAAGAATTTGAAACTGCTCATAGTTTTCAGTTGGGCCCAAATAACATCATAAATCCAAAAAGCCAAAAATAAAATTAAAAAAATCTCCCCCTTGGGGCCATAATACATGCCAATTTTTTTTATAAAAAACTCAGAAACATCATGCAAAAGTCAAGCTTGATCAGTTGATCTATCTGGTCTTCATCATCAGCCTCCATCTTCTACAAATCTTCTTCCAAAGCTGCAATTTGTACTTGAAGAGCTGCAATTTTTGCCCTCACAGCCAACTTCTTTGGAAATGTTGTAGATGAGGTACCAATCTCTGAAGATGTCCAAGGAAGATCATCAATATTTCCTGTCGAAAAATTTATGGAGTTAGCCTTTACAACTTTGGGCACTATAAAATCATCATCAGTTTTGATCTTCACCTTTCATGCTCTAGCTAGTTCAGTGATTATACAGGGGTGTGGAAGAGAAATTTTTCTTCCTAGAAGAAATAGCTTGGAACACAATGTTTTCTTGAATAATCCTACCTAGATTAACTGGTATCTTCTTCCCAACACAGTGTACAAGTTTGGCCACCTCTCTAGTTAGGTAAGAAGTGTTTGTAAAAGGCAGCCAATAATGTATGGCTATCTCAGAGAAACAGAAGTACCTGCTAGTCAGATTGGACATTGCTACATTTCTCTGTGCATGCCACTAAGAAAACATCCCTTCGGAGATCTCATCAATAATTTGATCATTAGTTAACTCCAAGTCTTCTACATATGGGCCCTCAAAATCAAGAGTAAGTAGCCCAAGGATCTCATTTATTTTCTCAGAAGAAAACAGAATCACTTTGTCATGCACAAAGGTCTACCCAAACCATTCAGAATCGGCATCTAAGTTCTCTGTCATGACATTGGCATAGAACTCCTGAACTAGCTCCTTGTTGTATTCCTTATACACTGTGGCAGCAGTAGAGTACCCCCAAATATTCTAGAAAAACTGTTATGCCACTAGCCTTATAGGTTTCTGAATCCGTTGCCCTTTATGAGATGATGTTCCTATCACTTATCACATCCCAGCTTTCTTGATAACTAGCATTATAAAAATCTTCATTCAGAACATTCCTTGAAGATGGTGCTCTTCTTGAGTTCGGCCAAGTTTCCTTCTTCACTCTCTTCTTTCTATGTTCAGGTGGCTTGACTCTTCTGCAGCTTCAACAACCTTCCTCATGGATTTCCTTGTTTGAACAAATTCATCCAGTACTTCATCACTGGAATAGAAAAGGTTTTCTTCTTGGCCATGTTCCTGTGTTGGAACATTCTCCACCCCAATGACTTCGATTTCTCAGTCTCTTGCTGACCTGATGTTGTAACATCATCCAGATCAGGCTCAGCTATCTCAGCCTCACTTTCAACATGTTCATGCTGATGTTATGTTTGAACATTATCAGCAGCAGGTTCTTCAACAGACATCTCATCTCCCCCTGTCTCCAAATCAGGGGTCTCTCCATCAATCTCCTTTTCTTGTGTTGGAACATTAGTCGATCCACCACCCATATCATGATCGTCTTCATGAACTGATGTTGGAATATTAGTAGCAATGACTTTCTCTGGTACATCCTCATCCTCCATCTCAGCATCATCATCATCTCCAATTACAATTACTAGTGGTTGAGCATCCCTCAAAGCTTCCAAGTTCTCAGCCACAACAGGATCATATATTTGCACAGCCTTATAACTCACAGAACATAGCACTCCTAGCTCTTTCGGCCACTCATTAATTCTCCTTAGTTTCAGCTTTCTCCTCCAGAAGCCTTAGTATATGCACACATTGCCTTCTTCCCTTCATGCTCTATACATGTTAATTCTGTCAGCCTAGGATTCCATTCCTCCATCCACTCATGAGTTCTCCTTAGTTTCAGTTTTCTCGGCCCAGAAGCCTTAGTATATGCACGCATGACCTTCTTCCTTTCATACTCTATACATGCTAATTCTGTCAGCCTAGGATTCCATTCCTCCGTATATCTAATGTGCCCTATAATTCCTTTTAGCAAATGGCTTAATTCATAGCCATTTATATTTTCGGTCAAAGACTTATACACCTCAGATCTACTTTCTTAATGTGTTTCAAATAGTACTTCATGCAGTTATCTAGAGATTTGAAATTTTGGCCATTAAAATTAAAGGATTTCTCTCAGAATACCTTAATTTTCATAGGCAGGGATGTATCCTGTACAGGCTGAACTGATGGTGACTGGACGATTTCTACCCCTGGTTCCTGAACATCGTCTCATGGCTCAAGCATGTTACTTTGGGTCAAGTTTAGATTTTTCTCAGGTTGACCAAACATCTTCTTGAAGGCACTGCTCTTCTCCATGGTGGTTTTGTGAGGAATTTTCTCAAACCAAAATTTTAAGATTAAAAAAATTCTCAGCCTTTGCTCGCTAGGGTTAATCCGCACAAAATCTGAGCACATTCAAAAGAGTATGGCAAGAATATCGGATAGAGAATTTGCGCGAAAGTAGAACACTAGAGGGAGATAGAAAGTTAAACTTTTATAAAAAATGCTTTCCTTCCTCAATAATTATGCATTGCTTTTTCTCTTTCCAAGTTGATAATTACCTTTTGAACTGCCCCCCGTCAGTTGCATAAGATGTCTCTCTCTCTCTACTAAGATTTTCCATATTCCAACATGCCAGCACCACTACAATATTTTTGTTCCTTTTCTTTTTCATTTTTTTCATTTTCTATTTTTCTATACATGAAAATAACAAAAAAAATCTAAAGCTAAATAAAAGCTTTTAAAAAAATCTCAAATATGGCACACACCTAAGTGTTGCCCGAGGAGCTCAAATGTGGCTGAATCGAGAAGTTTTGTAAAAATATTAGCAAATTGCTCCGATGTTGGAACATAGACCATCATAACCTCCTTTCCTTCCACAAGATCTCTAATGAAATGGTGTCTTATATCAATGTGTTTAGTTCGATAATGCTTGACTGAAATTTTAGATATATCAATAGCACTTTTGTTGTCACATAAAGTTTTCAGAGGTCGTTGATGAATTCCATAATCTTTCAGCATTTGTTTCATCCATAATAATTGTGTCCAACAACTTCCAGCAGCAAGATATTCAACTTCAGCAGACAAGTTAATAGATTTTTGTTTTTTACTGTACCGAGAAGCCAAATTCGTGTCAATAAAGAAATAACCTCCTGTAGTACTCTTGCGATCATTTGCATATCCAGCCGAATCAGAATCACTGTAGTCAATAAGATATGAGTCTTGATTTTTAGAATACCAAAACTCATACTCAGAAGTTCCACTGATATAATGAATAATTCTTTTGACTGATGTCAGGTGAGATTCCTTTGAATTAGAGTGAAATCTTGCACAAACTCCGACACTAAAACATATAACTGGTCAACTGGCTATAAGATACAAAAGATTTCCAATTATACTTCTGTATAGTTTCTCATCAACTGCAGCACATTTCTCATCCTTCACCAATTTATCAGTAGTCCCCATTGGAGTTCTAACCGGTCGAGAGTTGCTTAAGCCGAACCTTTTTACCAAATTCATGGCATATTTACTTTAATTGATGAATATTCCATTCTTTTCTTGCTTCACTTGAAGTCCTAGAAAATAAGTGAAAATAAGTGAGTTCACCAACCATACTCACCTCAAATTCATCTTGCATTAGAGTGACAAAATCCCGAACCATAGACTGTGAGGTAGAGCCAAAAACAATATCATCAACATAAATTTGAGCAATCCAAATTTTTTATGGTCTATCAAACACAAATAAAGTGCAATCTACTCCCCCTCGTCGAACCTTTCTTCATGAGAAAGTTAGTCAGACACTCATACCATACTATAGGGCCTGTTTTAAATCATACAATTCTTTTTTTAGCATGTATACATGATCTGGATGGTGAGGATCTTCAAAGCCTTTAGGTTTCTCGACATGTACTTCTTCATTCACCACTCCATTCAGAAAGACACTTTTTACATCCATCTGGTACAGGGTATAATTCATAGAATAGCAAGTAAGATCCAAATAGATTCTAACCTGACAACTGGTGTAAAAGTTTCATCAAAATCAATTCCTTCTAATCGAGTGTATCCTTGAGCCACCAGTCTTGCTTTATTTCGAGTAATCTGACCATAAGCATCAGATTTTTTCTTGAAGATCCACTTGGTTCCAATAACATTGATACCTTTAGGACGCGGAGTTAGATAACATACATCATTCGTTCAAACTGCCCAAGTTTCTCTTGCATAACTGCAATTCAATACTCATCAAGAAGAGCTTCCTTGTAATAATATGGTTCAATAAGGGAGATGAAACATTGTAATCTTGATATTTACCTGTAGTTTACCTGGGGTAGTGTACGAGTTCTCTTGACACTGGGTTTAGGTTCAGCCTGTGTTGGAACATGAGATAGAGAGTTGAGGGTCGATATTCCAACATCGATGTCTTCAGGGTCATCATAATATTCAGACTAATATGATATTCTAACATCGAATTGTTGACTAGTCAAATTATTATGTGTTGGAACATGAACTGATATCGCTTCATCTTCTCCTTCTCCTGGCACTTTCTTGTCGTCTAAGTCATCAACTATGACATTGATGGATTCCATAAGAGTTTTTGTGCAAATATTATATACCCTGAACACAAGGTTGTTCACAGAATAGCCTATAAAAATGTCATTATCACTGCGGTTGTCAAATTTTGCCAATTGTTCTCTGTCTGTGAGAATGTAACACTTGCTTCCAAACACATAAAAGTATGAGACATTTGGCTTCCTGACCTTCCATATTTCATACGAAGTCTTGTGTGTGAATGGACATAGATACACCTTGTTTATTGTATAACACGATGTATTAATTGCTTCTACCCACCATTTCTTGTGAATACCTTTTTCTGCAAACATAACTCGAGCCATCTCCTGTAGAGTTATGTTCTTTCTTTCAACAATTCCATTCTGCTGGGGTGGGATAGGTGCAAAATATTCATGTTGGATGCCAAGTTCATCACAGAATTCACTAAGCTGAGAGTTTTCAAATTCTCTGCCATTATAACTACGGACCCTCACAATCTTCCCAAAGGGGTTCCCTTTTTCTTTCTGTAGCTTGATCACCAGACTTCTAAACACATCCACCGTATCAGAATTTTCTTTTAGGGACACCACCCAAGTGAATCTGGAAAATCATTAGCACGTACAAAAAATATACTTCTTGCCAGTCATACTGGGAGTATTGACCGGACCCATCAAGTCCATGTGTAGTAATTCTAGATTTCTTAAAAATATAATGAACGGGTGAATGAGGAGATTGAATCTGCTTACCTTGTTGACATGGTGCACACACAATTCCCTTTTTGTTAGTGAGAGTAGGTATACCTCACACTGCTTTAGAATTTGCAATCTTTACCAACGTTTTGTAGTTAATATGCCCAAGTCTCCTATGTCACACAGTTCCTTCATCTTCCTTCGAACTAAGGCACTTCACTTCTTGTTCCATCAAGTAGCAATTTCCAGAGGGCCAAATTCCAGAGATTACTTTATCTTCACCATGTTTTACAATGCATTTGTCTTTGTGAAACTCCACAATCATATTATCATCGCACGGTTGGCTGATACTCAATATATTAACCTTCAGATCATCTACTAGTAGAACACTTGTGAAACTAGGAAATCCCTCAACCTGTAGTTCTATTTTTCCAACAACACGACTCTTCTTTCCATATCCAAATGTAACAAAGCCACCATCATATGATTTAATCTTTGTTAAGTAATCATGTGTTCCGGTTATGTGTTGAGAGTATCCACTGTCAAAGTACCATAAGTCTCTAAAGTGTTTAATAAGATACGTGTGAGCCACCAGACTAACTGTAGTACTCTTTGGAATCCATGCCTTTCTGATCAATTATGACTGTTGTTTCTCATTCATGTTGGAACATGCTGACAGTTGTCGCCTATTCATAATGTCTCTAAGAAGTTTAAGACATTGTTCATGTATATGTCCTTGATATGAGCAGTAATGACATAGTATAGGTTTTCATCATCGAGTCTTCATCACTTTCTTCTTCATAGCCTGTATTTCTGCCTTGAAGTCGATAGAACCGTTTTCCACTCTTTCATAGCCTATTCATTGTCTATTGCTAAAATTCCTCCCCATAGTCAATATGTCACCTAGCTTTGCTTTTCCGGTATTCAGCTTTATGATTTCAGCTTCAGCCATCTCAGCCCTTTCAGTTATCAAACTCAACTTCTATTTTAGTTGTTCAATCTCGATCTCAAGTTTTCAACTAAATTTGCCAGTTCTGTCTTTCTTTCAATGAGTTGACTTTTCTCAGTTTTAAGAACTTTGTTAGCCTCGATAACTTTAAGCCACATCTCGTACATGTCCCGGTATGCATTATAAAGGTCTTCATCGTTTACTTCTTGACTGTCATCATCACTTGAGACATTATCGCTCTACTTTTTTGTGTTGGAACATACTGGTTTTTCAGCCATCACCATGTTGGAACATGAACCAGATGTTTCTGCTATATCATTTATTTTTGCTCCAAAATATACATAGTTGCTGGTGAGTTCTTCTTCTTTGTCCCTTCGTCATCATCACTCCATGAGGTTACATATGATCTTCCTTGCTTCTTTTGTGTATTAGCACATTCTGCCTAGATATGCCAGTATCCTTTACATTATCTACATTGTATCCTTTCAAACTGCTTCAGTTCTTCATTATGATTTCTTAAGAACTGCTAATTTGGTCGTTCAAATCATGTTCCTAGGTTATTCCCAAAGTCTTGTGTCCGAGGTTATTCCCACAACTTTATCTTGTGGTCTTCTGTTCACCACTTTCTTCAGCATTTTTGAGAATTTTTTAGTGATTAACGCAAGTTCTTCAATAATATTATCACTTTCACCATCATGATCTATCTTTGATGACGAAACCTTAAATGACAATTCTTTTTGCGCTTTCTTTGTGGGTGGTTCCAGAGTTATCTCATAAGTTTCCAAAGATCCTATCAGTTCTTCTAGTGACATGTTAGATGCATCTCTTGCTTCTTCAATAGCGAAAACTTTCATCTAGAATCTTTGGGGCAGTGATCTAAGTGCCTTCTTCACCAGTTTCGCCTCCTTATAATTTTTCCCAAGTTGATAAACCATATTCGATATATCTCTCAGCTTTCCATTGAATGTCGCAACGGTCTCATCTTCCTCCATCTTCAGTTCTTCAAATTTTGTGGCCAACATTTGCAGATTTGATTCACGTACTCGACTTGTTCCCTCATTAACTGTTTGTAGAATATCCCAAGCTTTCTTTGCATGATAACATATGGAGATGAGTTTGAACTGAGTTTCATCTACTACGGTAAAAATAGCATTCAATGCTTTAGAGTTTACCATAGAAGTTTTAAGTTCATCAGAAGTCCATGTTGCTTTGTCTTTAAGTTACTTCTTCTTCACACTTGACGATTCTCCTTCCTTTTCTTTTGAGTTTGTTTCTGCATCCTCGGTTAGATGACTACATTCTGTTTCTACAAAGTGTCATGCTAGTTCATTCAGTGAGTTGATGAACACCCCATGCGCGTCTTCAAGTAGGTGTAGTTTGTTCCCTCTAGTAATAGTGGGCGGGACACTGAAACTCCTTCTTTGGTCGCAATGGTAAAACCGTATCACACTTTCCTTGACACAACCAAGGCAAGAGTAAGTAACTTAGATCTGATACCAAATGAATTTTGGTTTCACCTAAATTCGTTTAATTATCACAACTATGTTCCAACATCAATTATCTAACCAAGTATGTAAAAGTAATCGCAAATGCACGCAGACTTGGCTATGCAGTTTGGTGAAATTAACATATGTCTGCGGGCCTAACCCAGTTCAGAATAAATCCACTAATCAAATCTCACAAATATAGGAATTGATATATTCTACAATCAAATGCAACGTGGATGAAATATATGTTTCTCGGATTCCACAATAGCCTTCCTTATCTCGCAAGTCATACCAAAATCGATGTTACAACACACCATTCCATATTTGCATAATTCCCACAAATTGCCAATTAACAAATCTAGACTTTACAATATTATATTACAAGACTATTATCATGTAATATATATTGTTGAATTCGTTATAACATATATGTTCAAATTATTCTTTTTCCATAAATTATTTATACACATAAATGAATACATTAGTAGTTAAATATTGATGTAGTTGACTTCGAAAATAAAATTACGACATTATTGTTGGACCTAGGAAATTTATTATAAAGAATCTAAAAAAATATCCTACAGTAATCTTTATACTTGTAACATCAAACTATTTTTACTGTCAAAATTTAACTACTCCCTCCGTTTAATTTTAAACTGCACACTTTGATTTTTTTCCAGTTAATTTAAAAGTATTGGTATCCTTAATAGCATTCATTAAAGATAATTAAAATTTGTAAAAAGTTGATAAATGAAAATTGTACGTTAACGAATCAAAATATGTATCACACAATAATAATATATATATATATACATATAAAAATTTAATTTTAAGGTCAGTGTTAAAAATTTAACTTAATAAATAGTTAAATTATAATTTAAAAAATGAAACTCAATATTATTTTTTAGATTGCAGCTGAACAGAAAATACAGTCTTAAAAGAAAGTAAGGGGCATTATCTCTTTTTTGAAACAGTAAGGGGCATTATCGGATTGACTTCTATGATGGGATGGGTGAAGTGGAATTGTGTGATGGGATTTGGCACGATTTGCTTATTGTGGTTAGTGGTTAGTGGTTAGTGGTTAGTGGTTAGTGGGTCACGATTTATTGGTTTTGACATAAAATAAAGGCTAAGATTCAGGAAAAAATTATCTTTTCATAGGGTTATGCAAAGATGAAATTGAATTAAAAAAATAAAAAGTTTTAGTAGCAATATAAAAAAATATTATAGAACGTGTAGTAGTTATCAATTTATGACCCAATTAATGCAATTCAAATTTTTATTTTTATTTTTTCTAATTTGTAATTTAAACCTTATGGAAAAAATCATTTTTCAAAAGATGAACTTCAAAATAAAAATATTAAAATAGGATGGAGTATACATTTTTGGACCAAAGGAAACCCACTCGGCCTGCTTTGTAATGTTAGGCCCGTCTAGTCGAGTTTATTTGGTGTTGAATTTAATTCATTAGTGTTGAGTTTAGTTTATTGGTACTGAATTTAATTTATTTTGTGCTGAATTAACTTTATTGGCGTTGAATTAAATATTTTGATGGTTTATTTTTTCAAAAAAAACAAAAGAATCATTCCCAAAATGGCATTTTACTCGTTACACTTATCACTCAAACAGTTACTGTCGAAAAGTCAAATAAAAATTTACCTTTTCTTTTATTGCTGAGTTTATTGGTGCTGAATATAGTTTATTTGTGATAAATTTAGTTTATTGATGGCGAGTATAGTTTATTAGTGTTGAATTTAGTTTATTGGTGTCGAAATGTGTTAAAATTAAACCCAATTGGACAGGAGGACCTTAATCATCATTTAACCTTTAATCAGTTAATCATCATCTAACTTGTGAGCTACATGTTGATTAATAGAAGAGTAATGATAAAGAAAATGAAAACTTATAGTGAATCCACACGGTGAATGATGTGGCAATACTGAAAAGACAAATGTATCTCTGATTAGTTGCACCTCTCTTAAGGAAGGTGATTAGTCATTTAGTCATTTACTAGCATCCATATCATTCACTATGAGTTTCACTATGAAATTTCACTTTCCCTATCATCACTCTTAGTAGAAATAAATCTTCTATTTATTTGGAGAAATATGACATGTATAAAATGTAATGTTGGCTATTCATTAAATCTCACGCAAATTGAGAACTTTGATGTCAATGTTTGATCTTTTGATTCCTCATCAACACAAACATGACCGATTAGAAGTATTTCAAGGTTTTGAGTGAAAATTTTAGAAAAATCGGATTTTTAGGAATTTTGCATTAAAAATTAAAAGATCAATCAAAGAAATTTTAATATTAAAGTGGCCCAAATCTAAATTAAATAATTATTAAATTATGCCATATAAGGTATTATAAAATCATTGAGGATGCACAATTGTACTAGTTTCGAGCAAACTATGAATATAAGAAGAAAATAGCAATATAGATGTTCACTTTCTGACAAAATACAATAAAAAGCACTGTTTTTTTAGGCAAACTTTTGGGAAAATCCGTCTTTTCATAGGCATATAGAAAGACAGGTTAAATTAAAATTTATAAAATGATAAAAGATTTTAGTTGCAATATTCCAAATTTATTATGCAACGTGCAGTAGTTATAACTCCATGACCCTATTAATGCAACCCAAAAATTTTATCTTAATTTCTTCTAATTTGCAATTTAAACATGGTTTTTCCATGGAAAAATCATATTTTAAGAGACGGTCTCTATTTTTTAATTGTTTCCAGATTACTCTTCTATTTTTGTGTCTCTTCTTCTAGTCTAGCTCTAATTCATAACATAATCCAAGGGATTCGTGAATTGGTTGGGTTCAAAATTTGCAACACCCAGTCTAATGTGTGGATTTAATGAACAAAGGCTTATTTGACATTTAATGAAAATCAGCCCATCAACATATTACCCTACTGGGCTCAAACCCAACCAGACTGGAATTCACCGGACACTGTGGCCGTCCCATTCGATTGATCTCTTCTAGAGCTGTCAATTCGGTTATTCGGGTCAGGTTCGAGTTCGGGTCAAACAGGTTCGGGTTGAAACATGTCGGGTTGAAACGGGTCGAAATCTGTTGATCGGGTCGGGTCGGGTCGAAACGGGTCAGGTTGAAACGGGTCGAAATCTGTTAGCCGGGTTGGGTCAGGTCAGGTCGGGTTGAAACACGTCGAAATTTGCTTGTTGGGTTGGTCGACGCATCGCCAATTTCGTGATTCGACACTTCCAA
>JAULKM010153066.1:0-17082 GCA_032355605.1 Rubia tinctorum
ACCCAAAATGCTAAAAACATAAACTCCTATCTCCTAAAGCTCATTCGAAAAATGAAAAATATCAACATGAAAAAAAACAATAAACATCAACCCATGGCTCTGTTTGGCAGAGCTGTGCTTATAAGTAAAACTGGCTTATTTTGAAAGTAGGGAGAGACCAGTTTCTGTTTTTCCTCCAAACAACTAGAACTAATAAACCAACAACTAAAAATCATAAAACATCAACAAAAATTAAATTTTCATGTAATCTAAAACTACAAGCATCAACCTATATCACCAACAAAATGTACAAACATCAACTCCTATCACTTAAATCTCATCAGGAAAATAAAAAAAATTAACATGGTAATAAAAACTACAAACATCAACCTATATCACCCAAAATGCTAAAAACATAAACTCCTATCTCCTAAAGCTCATTCGAAAAATGAAAAATATCAACATGAAAAAAAAACAATAAACATCAACCTATGGCTCTGTTTGACAGAGTTGTGCTTATAAGTAAAACTGGCTTATTTTGAAAGCAGGGGGAGACCAGTTTCTGTTTTTCCTCCAAAAACATAGCGTTTGCTTTCAAAATAAGCTGTTTTTAATACTTTATCAAACACTAAAAAGTATTTTGCTTGTAACCAGTGTAGATTAAAAACTCTGCCAAACAGAGCTTATATTACGCAAAAAACTACAAACATCAACTTCTATCACCCAAACCTCGCCCGTAAAATGTAAAACGTCAACATGAGAGGAAATAAAGCTACAAATATCAACTCATATCACCCCAAAAACTACAAACACCAATTCATATCAACTAAACCTCAACAAAAAAATGAAAAATATCAACATGAGAGGAAAAAAATCTACAAAAATCAACAAAAAAGCTACGGTACCTAAAGAATATGTCGAAACTTCACCCAAAAATGAAAAATATCAATATGAGAGGAAAAAAAAGCTGCAAATATCAACCCATATCACCCAAAAAATCTATAAACATGAACTCATATCAACTAAACCTCACTCGAAAAATGAAAAATATCAACATGAGAGAAAAAAAAGCTACAAATATCAACCAAAAAGTTATAGTACCTCAAGAGCATGTCGAAATTGGAGTGCCAAAGAAGAAAGACAACAAATTCATATAAAAAGAGGTCCTACTGGGAGTCGACCCAGGTCATTGGATTCAAAGTTTAGAGTACTAACCACTACACTATATTACCATTAATGAACATGATTTCAGTGCAATAGAATTAAACCTCAATATATGTCTTTGAAAAAATAAAACAACATGCATCACTAAACATCATCACATAAAAATATAATATCATCACATAACAACATAACATCGTCATCAAATCATCATAAACATCACCATACACATCATCATAAAACATCATCATCACCCCATACACATCATCATAAACATCATCATCAAACCATACACATCATCATCACACATGCACCCATCAAAATCACACACATCACACACCCAACACAAATAAAGCACAAAAATAACACACACATTAAATACACACAGCTCGCGCACACACACACCTCTCCGCCGGTCAGAGAAGAGGTCACCATCGGTGCAAGGTCTCCTCATCCTCCGTGTCAAAATCATCACCGAAATCATTAACGTCAAGGAACCGAACGAATTGCAGAGACGGAAAGTAGAGGCATGGAGGCCTAGGGTTTTCCCGTGAATTACATAGGCGCACCGATGAGCTAGGAACAACACGACGAAGTGGTCGATGAGCTCGCCGGAGTCTAAGTCGAAGCCAGAGTTGCTGCGAGTTAGGATGCCCTTTGCGAAGTCAAAGTTGTTGCAGGCTCAACTCTGGCGGCGTAGGAGCCTAACTCGGGTGGAGAAGAACTGCAGTTCGAATCCGGTGGTTTGGCGACGGAGGAGACATCACATCCACCATTGCCTCGGAAGAAAATTTGAAGAAGAATAAGAAGCGTGATAGCGGAGTCGCATCAATCTCGTACGGCGTTGCATTGATCTCGTGCAGCATTGCATCAATATCGCACATCGGTGTCGCTGGCGGTGCGTCGACCACAACATACTTCTTCATCAATCTTGCCGACAGTGTCGCACTGATCTCGCCGAGGAAAGAAGAAGATGCGCGACGGAGAAGTTGCAGAAGCAAGCAGAGCGGTTGGATGAAGATGAAAGGAAAAATAATGGAAAATTCTGTAATATTTTTTTAATTTTTTAATAATTGCACAGTATATCCCTAAATTTATTAGCATATTTAAAAAAACTCACCCCAAATTAAAATTTACAGTAATTGCACAATAAACCATGCCTAAAGTCTAGACCGTTTAAAACAATACTTTGTGTATACGTAATCATTCCTCATGCATGCTTCATGCATAAGTTTCCCACGTCGTATCAAGAATGCATATTTTAGCATGCCACGTGGAAACTAAGGGGTAAGGAATTAAAGCAAGACATGCACGTACCAAGAAAAAATAGGAGGAAATAAAATTAAGATGAAATATTTTTATTCTAAAGTTCAAACTCTTTTTTTTACTTTGAACTTGTTGGACTTGATAAAGTGTAATGAATCACGTCCACGTGGAACTATTTTAGCTGCTAAGATAAACTAAACATCAATCGTTCAAGAAATATTATTAGAAACAACGTGAAGCAACGTGATGAAGCAGTACCCCATGCATTCACATATATTAGAGTTTACGACTGAATTTCGTACCCATCAAGGTCGCATTTCTCCATAGTTTCCCGGGGCAGAAGAAGCGGTACCACTAGGTACAACCTCATTGTCTCCTTTACAATTGCCTTGAGATAAGGAAGTTTCTTGATATCCTCCTTCTCTACTACTTGCTTTCCCCCGATTACTTCCCAGATTTCGACTTGCAGTTTTTTCATGGCATTAGGGTTCTTCATCAATGCTATCATTGCCCAGGTTACGGTTGCTACACTTGTTTCTGTTCCAGCACCGAAAACGTTCTGCAGTTTGGTGAAATTAAAGTTGAAGGAAACCAATGAACATCGCATTCTATGAGATTAATTTTAATTTTAATTAAAATTAAAATTATAAATCACCCAAACATTATATGTATAGATCAAGAAGACATGGTATATGTATAGATCAAGAAGACATGGCATATTTATAGATCTCCAAAAAATTATTGTTTATCTATAGATTTTTCTTCTCCAGTTTGATCTCCTATGTTAATTATTAGGAGGTTAATCCAATTTCGAAGTTTGGAAATTTAATCTCTTACATTCGATTCGTTATAGAGAGTTCTTATACCAGCAGCTATAACCATTTTCACTAATTTCTAGCAGTAGTTTAAATTGACAGTTGTTAAGGCAAATATTTGACAAATATTAGATTTGTCCATATTATTTGGTACAACCGCTACCGCTGTATTAAATAATCTCTCGTTTGAGACGGCTTATTACCAGACAAAAAGACCAAATAAACAATGGACCAGCCTTAAAATAGCTATACTCCAAACTCGTAGAATCGAATTGGTTATTTTTCCTAATGGAAGGCGTATTATAGAACTGCAAAAAAATACTTTAGCAGATGGAAATTTGTAACACAAATATATATACTAAATTGAAAAATTAATTAAAGTTGTGAAAGAAATGATTACCATGAGCAAAGCTTTGATGTGATCCGTTGAAATAGGGAAGGAAGTTGTTCTGTGTCGTTGTAGCTGAAGCATGATATCAATAATGTGATCGTCCATGGATTTTGGCCTATTGGGATCGAGATGCTCATCAATAAGTTCTTGAAATTTTTTACTGAACTTTTCGAAAATGCTTTCAAGTCGAAAATTCACTCCAGTGAGATAATCAGCCCAGCCAATGGAAGGAATAAAATCGGAGAAGAAGAACCCTACGGCCATCTCTCCGGCTTCTTATAGAAGATGATCAAATCTTTTTCTTTCCCAGCTTTCATTTTCAAAACTCTTCCCAAATGCAACCCTACATGTAATGGTGCTAGTAAAGTAGTAAGTAATGACAATGTGTCACTCAAATTTGTAGCCTCACACAATTGAGCATCTTTCCTAATTTTCTCCGTCATTCTTTATATTTCATCCTCCCGAATCGGGCGAAACTGCTGGATCATTTTCGCACTCAGAAGATGAAGAACACTGATCTTTCTCATTTCTCTCCACTCTTGACCGTATGGCGCTGTAGCGATATCTGACGAATTGTAGGTCAGTGTTCGCAGTCCTCGCATTTGAGGCCTGCTGCAAAATACTGTATCCTTGTTCTTCAGCACTTCTTCGGCCAGTCTTGCTGAAGAAACCACGAGTGCGGGAATTGAACCGAGCTTCAATGACATTAAAGGACCATATTTCCTTGAAAGTTCCCATTAGCTTTGGTGAAGCAATTATGTCTTCAGTTGGTGCAAGTTTCCGATGATCGGAAGCTGGGGAGGGCCGGGTGGTTCACGAGCCTTCGAGGGTTCTAAGTTTAAGATGGGAAGTAGAGAAACTGTAGAATGATCAGAATAGACATTGTTTAGCTGATGATTGTGTGTTATGAGATATTTTTATTTTCTGTTGAAAATGGAAGATAACTTATATATGTGCTACACATACAGAGGCAAATTACTTAAATAGGACAGAAAATTTAAACGACTAGATATATATCACTCAAAATCGGATTGGATTCTTTTGGACTGGATTTTTCTTCTTCTTGATTGGTATATGGTGTGTCACGCATGAACTCAGATATTTTGTGTGGCCTAATAATGCCAATTTGTAGGTGATTTATGCTATGCCAAACAATATCAAGATGGTAGTGCACCTGCTTTTTGAAGAAACCGATAACAGTAAAAACAATTTCGTGACATCAATGTAGTTGGAGTATCACATTTTATTTGCAATCAAGAAACTAACTCATATATCAAGTGGGGTTTAATGACGTAAAATATTAACGTCTAATTTTATTGATGGTACAAGAGTACAATATATAGAAAACACATATAGAATCAGGTATGGTGTAGGATTCTATCTAAGTTGCAAGATATACACAGAATATTGCAAAAGATATTCACAAAATATCTCTTACGAAAAGCGTGCCAGGTGGGGCGCGTGTCTTGGGATTAGCGGCAGCCTTCAGTCCTGATCCAGGTGGTCGATTCTCAGTGAACCAAATCGGGTATCCAATAATCACTACTGGAAACCCCCTAGGCACCGGTATAAATCTACCAGTGCCAGGAAACCGGTGCTAGATTTGTTAATAGCACAGGTAGAAACATGGAAAATTTTAAACCCGGTGCCTTTGTGTACAAATGCGCCGGTATGTACATACCGGTACCAAATACCGGTTCCTATGTTAGACGAAGGAAACAAAATGATTATTTTGATCATAGGTAAATTTAGCACCGGTACTGGGTTCCGGTGGTAGTACTAAAATAATGCGGGAATGATGATATTTATGCACCAGTATAATATGTTGTACCGTTTCTGATAAAAAATAATTGCGGGAAATGATATAAACCAGCACCGCAATCAGGTTTTATAACTAGCACCGACTTCAAGACCGGTGCTACATGTTTGTGGTTCTACTGGGAGAATAATATCTGCATCGGTGTTATATTTATACCTGTGTTGATGTCAAAAACACGCGGAAAATCGTAAAATGTGAGCACCATTTTTGCATTATAGTGTTAGCACCAGTACTTTTACAGGTTCTATTGTGTCAAACTAAGCAATTGCACCAGTATGAGCTACTTATACCGGTGCTAATGGTGCATTAAATGCATACATACCATTTTTTTTGTGGCGGGTAAAAATTGGAAGAAGCTAGTTTTGGTGTTCATTAATAGCAATTTTTGGATGAAGAAGACATTGAATGCTCATCAATGAATACCCTTGAAGGTATTTTATACTTTGCGTTAATTTCCCTTGGATTTTGGTGTATGTTAGGAATGAAAGGTTTGAACACTTATATTGAAGACAATTAATTTCAATTTTTGATGTGGGAATTGGCTGGTATGCTCAATAACTCAAACCAATTACCACATAACTTGTGTATCTCACCTCTTCTATGCATCTTCCGAGGTTGTGTCCTTCATCCTGGACCATCTTTCGAGGCCAAAATGGAAGGACTTCCATATCAGGCCTGAGCACGAACCATAGCCCTGATACCAGTTGTTGGGATTGCATAAGCCCACTCCAACTCATATTATTATGATATTGTTTGTTTTGAGCTAATCCCGTATGAATTTCTTTTGGGCATATATACCAAAAGACCGCATACTAATACGGTGGCTTGAACACTTACATTCAAGAAAATTATTCTTTAATCTTTCGAGTGTGACTTGGGTGTTGTTGGTTTTGGTCGCCTGGAATTTTTGCCTATAGCACTACTATAATAAGGCTAATGTAACACTTTAAAAGTGTTACTTTAGGTGCTATAAATGTTATGTTGGACCTATTATGACACTTTTACAAGTATTACCTTAGGTGATGCTGCATTATATCTAATGCAACACTTTTTAAGATTTAGATAACATTTTCAAAGGTTCAAACAACACTTTATAATCCATGTTGCTAAGAAAGTGTTAATTTAGCTCTAATTTGTAGTGGTGTATTTCTGTAGTCGTTGATGGTACCATTCATGAAATACAATTGGAATTGTGCGGTGATTGTCGCTGGTAGCAGGGGCAGATCCAGCATGGGGTTGAGTGGTGCTAGAGCCCCAACTCGGCTGTCAATTAACGTGGCAGAAGTAAAAAAAATCACCTTTAAGCACCAATTGTGATTCCATTGATGAATTAAAATTTCAGCACCTGGTTGCCTGGCACAACGCCCGCTTGCCTGGCAGGCCAGCACTCCTAGTGTTGCGTTACGGCCCAAGAAGACTTTTTCCTTGCTCTTTGTCACAGATTGTCTTCTCTCTTACTTGTAATAACTTAGATAGTAGTTCAGCTTAGTTTTTTTCTTGAAGGTCCAAGTCTATGTGCCTTTATTTCTTTGACCTTCTTTTGTTCTTGTATATGTCACATGTAATTACTTCCGTACAACATACATGTGGAGTACCGAGGTATACACATCCGGTTACATTTTGCAATATAATTGAAAACAAGTATCTACTCCCCAATTTGTACGAGCTTTATACTGCACTTGTCTCTCGTTTGTGTGCCCGTGCTCCCATCCTAAATGCATATGTATTTCACTACATAATTTCAATTCCCTCTATAGGCTTGGTGTGCTGGGAGCAACTAAGCTAAGTGCGACGTACGTGGGAATCAGACAGTGGTCGTTGCATTCTAGCATGGCTTGACCACACGATTAACCCCAATAAGGGTGACCCTGACACGGTGGGTGTAACGAAAAAAGCACTACTCTTGAAGGCGTAGCAAATACTTTCTACACCTCAAAGTGTATCCAATAAAAGGCTACATCTAGAAGCGTATTTAAAAAATACATCTGAATGGTATAGAGAACAATTACGACCCTAGAAATGCAATAAAATAAAGTCCCCAGTTAAAAAAATGATGTAGAAATTAAGAGATGTAGCAAATGTTGTTTACAATTGTTAGTGTACCAATATTTAATACACCTTAAAATGTAATAAAGTACTATCGCATGTTAACATGTAGCAAATGAAATAATAAGTGTAATAAATTTTATCACACTTGAGAATGTATTTTATTTTTACTACGTTTTTCTTATGTGTAACTAAAATTGTGTAGCTAATGGAATTTTTTTTAGTGAAAGGAACATTAATATTGCAAAAACAAAAAAACACACTTAATAAAAATCAACTATGCCAACTATTCCCTTGCACCTTATTTCACATTAGAGTTACTACAAACCATAAACTGTACTGGGTTTAGACCATCGTGAGACAGATTAGCTTTCTCCTTCATGCAGAGCTGACTTTTCATGAAGAGCTGACGGAAGTAGGGATTCTTGCCACAAGTTTCAAAGCATTTTTCTTGTTCGTCGTGATACCGGGTAAGCATTCAGTGTCGATGTCTTCCACCTTCATCCCCGGAGATAATTCCCAATCAAAGGAGTGCGTAAGATTTGCGACTAGTAACTGCACGGTCAGTAGCCCCATCAAGTAGCCGGGACAACTTCTCCTCCCTGATCCGAATGGAATAAGTTGAAAATCATTCCCTTTCAAATCTATGCTTGAGTTCAAAAATCTTTCTGGGAAGAACTCATGTGGATGATCCCACACTTCTGGATCCCTTGCAATACCCCATGCATTCACATATACTAGAGTTTTTGGCTGAATTTCATACCCATTTATGTTGCATTTTTCCATTGTTTCTCGGGGTAGCAGAAGCGGTACTACTAGGTACAACCTCATTGCCTCCTTCACAATTGCCTTGAGATAAGGAAGTTTTTCGATATCCTCCTCCTCTACTACTTGTTTTTCCCCAATTACTTCCCTGATTTCGACTTGCAGCTTTTTCATGGCATTAGGGTTCTTTATCAATGCTGTCATTGCCCAGGTTACGGTTGCTGCACTTGTTTCTGTTCCAGCTCCGAACACGTTCTGCAGTTTGATGAAATTAATGTTGAAGGAAATCAATGAACATCGCATTTTATGAACTTGCTATTGAAAAAAGAAATTTAAATGTCTAAACAAATTTGAATTTTCACGAGAAAACACTGTATGTGTATAGATCTCTTAAACATTATTGTTTCTATAGAGATTTTTTTTCCAGTTCGATCCCCTATGTTAATCCGGAGGTACATCCAATTTCGTAGTTCGGAAATTTAATCTCTTACATTCGATCAGTTATCAAGAGTTTTTATACCAACTATAATAATTTTTAATCCCTCTGTTCCAATTCAAACTGCACACTTTAACTTTTAACAGTTGACTTGAAAAATATTTGATCCTTAATATCTTTCATTAAGAATGATTAAACTTGTGATAATTTGATATTTCAAAAATATACGTTATAACGAATCTAACAATGTATTAAACAATAGTATGTACACTTATATACCAATTCAATTTCAGGATCAAAATTGGGAAGTGTTGATTAAATGAATACTCCCTCTATTTTTCTATTATTGGCACCATAGGTTTAGGTTCTTAGATTTAGGTGAAGAAAATGAGTGGATGAAATTGAATGTAGAAAGTATAACGTAGAATGAGTGGATGAAATTGAAGGAATCTTACAAAAATAGAAAGTATGCCATTTAAAAAAATCTCAATAAGGTAAGTGTGCAATAATAGATAAACGGAAGGAGTAGTTAAATTGTAGTTTGAAACTAGAAAGAGTAGTACTAATTAATGAGGGCAAATATTTGACATGAAAAAATATTTGGAGATCCATCTGTATGAAATAATCTCTCATTTGAGACAGCTTATAACCAGATAAAAAGACCAAATTCGATAACCATCTACACGAAATAGACTGATAATAAATCAGCCTTAAAATAACTACACTCCAAATTAAATCAGGGAATCAACACTGCAACAAATTACAATTATCGTAACACTTTTCTTTCAACACTTATAGAAATGTTACAATAGTTTATAAAATGTTACTTAAACCTTTGAAAAATGTTACTTCCTCTGTTCCATTTCAAGTTTCACCTTTTGTCTTTTCACAGTTGATTTGAAAATGTTTGATCTCTAATATCTTTCATTAAGAATAATTAAAACTTGTGTAAATTTGATATTTTGAAAATATATGTTATAATGAATCTAATAATGTATCACACAATAGTATTGTACTTATATATACAAATTCAATTTTAAGGTCAAAATTTGGATGTTTTGACTAAATAAATAGTTAAATTGCAGTTTGAAATGGGATAACGAGAGTACCTAAATTTTGAAAAGTGTTATCTAAAATTTGAAAAGTGTTGCGTTAGATCTAATGCAACATCATCTTAGTTAATACTTGTAAAATGTTGCAATAGGCTCGATTTAGTATTATTAGCACCTAAAACAACACTTTTAAAGTGTTAGTGTTTTATTAGACTTAGTTTGTAACAGTGAAAATTTGCTATTTCTCCTAATAGAAGACCCATTATAAAACTACGAAATAATTATTTCAGTAGATGGAAATCATGTGTAACACAAATATACTAAATTGGAAAATTATTTAAAGTTGTGAAAGAAATGTATTTACCACGAGCAAAGCTTTGATGTGATCCGTTGTAATATGGAAGGAAGTTGTTCCATCTCGTTGTAGCTGAAGCATGATATCAATAATATCATCTTCCATGGATTTCGGCCTATCGGGATCGAGATGCTCATCAATAATTTCTTGAAAAAAATCATCAAACTTTTCGAATAAGCTCTCAAGTCGAGAATTCATTCCAGTGAGATAATCAGCCCAACCGATCAAAGGAAAAAAATCGGAGAAGAAAAACCCTACGACAATAATCGCTTCAAATTCATGTAGAAGACGATCCAATCTTTTCCTCTCATGGCTTTCATTTTCAAAGCTCTTACCAAAAGCAACCCGACATATGATGGTGCTAGTAAGTAAGGATAATGTGTCACTCAAGTTTGTCACCTCACACGATTCAGCATCTTTCCTAATTTTCTCCATCATTCTTGATATTTCATCCTCCCGAATCGGGCGAAACTGCTGGATCCTTTTCGCACTCAGGAGATGAAGAACACTGATCTTTCTCATTTCTCTCCACTCCTGACCGTATGGCGCTGTAGCGACACCTGAAGAATTGTAGGTCATTTTTCGCAGTCCTCGCATTTGAGGCCTACTGCAAAACACTGTATCCTTGTTCTTCAGCACTTCCTCGGCCAATCTTGCTGAAGAAACCACGAGTGCGGGGATTGAACCGAGCTTCAAGGACATTAGAGGACCATGTTTCCTTGAAAGTTCCCATAAGCTTTGGTGCAGGAATGATGAATTGAGTTGGTGCAAGTTCCCAATGATCGGAAGCCGGGGAGGGCCGGGTGGTTCACGAGCTTTCGAGGGTTTTAAGTTCCTGTGGTAATGGAAGATGAAGATTGAGATTAAGATGAGAAGTAAAGAAAGAGGTAGAACAATGATCAGAAAAGACATTGTTTAGTTTGATGATGTATGAGATATTTTTATTTGCTATACATACAGAGGGAAGTGATTTAAATAGGACATTTTTTTTAACGATTGGATATACAGTATATCACTCAACATCGGATTGGATTCTTGTGGACTGGATTTTTTCTTCTTCTTCTTAATTGGTATATGGTGCGTCATGACTCAGCTATTTTGTGTGCGTGGCCTAATAATGCCAATTTGAAATTAAGCCATTCACTCGGCCATCATGTGAGCGTTGAAAGATTTTAATTTCGGTTAGTTTTCGATTAGGGTTTACAATATTCAGTTCTGATTTGATTAGAATTAGTTTTGTTATGATTAAATAAGGAAATATTCATTCAAAACTTAGCTTGATAAATTTCAGCCATATCATCTTATTTTAGGCATTTTATTTAAATATGGTTTTTACTTAAACCAGCCATAAGTCTTTTCAGTTTCTGACGGGAATTACCAAATCATGTTTTGTTTTTGATTAGGGTTGGCCAAATTATACCCTATAAATGGGGAGACCATCCACGAATTTTATTTACTTTTTTATCAATCATATATTAAGAATTTGAGTTATTACTCTTTACTTGCGAGCATTATATTGTTGCTTAATGTTGAGGGTTAATTAAATTAGCAATACCCTTCAAATATGTGAGCTAATCTTGTGGTCTAGTTAGTGTGCGATTTGTGCAGCTGTGGTTAGGGTTTGGGTGAGATTATCTTCAATTACAATTAAAAAATTATCAAAATTATGCAATTCAGAGTTTTCACAAGAAAATTCATATTGTTATGCCAAACAATGTCAAGATGGCACTAGTGCACCTGCTTTTTGAAGAAGCGGATAAGAGTACAAACAATTTCGTGACATCAATGTAGTTGGACATATCACATTTTGGCAATGCCGATTTCTTTTTCTGATTGCACGAAAAGAGTTTTGCTTCAAGAAACAAGGTGTTGAAACGGATCGAGCTTTGAACCCCACTTCCTTGGCCGGAGATTCATAATATTGGATCGAGCTAATTTCCTCGGTGGATTTAGAGGGTGGAGCCGAGTTTCAATGACATTGGAGGGGAGTACTTTCTGGTTCTAGGGTGGTTATTAGAAGTATTAGCTACAAAGGAGGTTCTTGGTAGAAAGTGGAAACTATATGGTAGTTTCTAAATTCTAGCTGCAAATAGGGTTATAGTTTATAGAGCTAGGCTCCTATGAGACCATCTTATGGTGAGATTGTCAAGTACAAATAAAATAAACATAAAATCACAACAGCTAAAATATTAGGGCCAATAACATAATATTTATTATTTTGTGTCTTTAATTAATAACGCGCAAAATTTCAGGGACTTGTTCGCCGTTGCCGTTGGGTCACCTGACCCTAATTCGCAGCTATTTTTCCCGACTTCGGCTCTGATTCATGGAAATGTTCCGAGTCCATCCAAAATGAAGGGCTTCGATAGCAGTTTGCCGCAACGACAATGGTGCGATATGAATTTGTCAAAGATTAAGGGTTTTAGTGAAGACGAGTACGTGACGACGATGATAAAGACGAATCCGCGACGACGATGATGAAGACGAATCCACGACGATGATGATGAAGATGAATTGCAACAATATCCTTCGCAATTTTCTCCGAAGAAGGAGCATGACGTATCATGCACCCCTATCGGAGCATCAAGAATCCAAGATGCCAAGCCGGTTACAAACATAGAAGGATGAAGCCGGTCAAAATAAAGAAAACGGTCATGGCTGAAGGAGTGAAATCGCTGTCCAACCAAGGCCATCTTTTCGCTTTTCGAGATAGGATTCTTTTCATTCTTAACTTCATACGATAGAGAAAGAGACTTTTTCTTATAAGGAAGCAAGCCTCTTGGAGAAATTGGAACTTCCCAAGATTTTGGTCGTAACTAGCTTGAACCCTTGATAAAAAAATCTAGGGCCTATCATCGTTCAACTGGGCCACACGATGGTGACTGTAAAGTCATGTGCATCTCATGAATTATTGTGTTAACATTTGTGAACTAGAGTTAAAGAAGAAAAACGTTTCATGTTGGAACATAGTGCGGAAGTTCAGTTTTGGTTTTCATAATATTGCGGAGAAATTAATTTATGGAAACTTGGAGTTTTAGCAATATTTGAATCAGCCGTATGGAAGCATAATGGTATTATGAAAAATCCCTATAATTATGAAATTGGAGTTGTAGAATATTATGAGATATTTGAGATAATGATTTTTTATGGGATTTGGATATGCTTCAGAAGCAGATAAGGAATAGGAATATCATGTAGATAATCATGGTTCATTCCTATCTGCATATGGACTATAAATAGAGGACATTAGTGGCTGCAACATGGACGGATTTAATTGAGAAAATCTGCATTTTAGATTTTCAATCTTCCGAGAAATTTTGCAAAGAGCCAGATTTTATATGTCCCAACATACGTGACCTGTTGATCAAGTTCAGAGTCGTTTACCTTAATTCCTCGGGAGGAGGAGATTCAGCTTTGACGAGTTTCGAGGTCAGAGGGAGTCTGATCAAGGCGGATCGGTAGCAAAGAGAGCTTGTAAAATCCACACGTTGTAATTAAAAGATAAGCATAGTTGTATGCTGTACTTTGTACTGTATCTCTGATTAGTGGATTTATTCTGAACTGGGTTAGGCCCCGCAGACGTAGGTGGATTTCACCGAATTGCGTAACCATGTTGTGTGTCTCGTGTTTATTTTACTTTACATACTTTGTTAATTTAGACCATGTTGGAACATATGATTACTAGTTTAATTAAAACGGTAAAATCAGTTTTTCAGTTCCAACCTTAATTCAGTTCCATAAGTATAACGGTAAATGAGTTAAGGGTAACTCAAAAATAATTGTACATACAATAGAGGTTATAAAAGAATTCAAACTAAAATATAATACGCATAACAAACAAATTGTAGTAGGTAACTCAGCAACCAATGGTGTGCAGATGAGTCAGAAAACATTTTCAAGTCTCAAGAGAAACAGGATCGTCCTTGTTTGGCTCCAAAAGCAGGAGTTAACTCGTTTATTTTCGCAACTTCATCATACTTGCCTAGAGTGTTAGTCTCTAACCCGAACCGAAAACTCAACACGTAAAGAAATGATCGATTCAATCCGAAAATCTATTTAACCCGAGAGATTTCAACCCAAATCTAAGCCGACACGATCGAACTCAACCCGAAACATGATTATAACCCGAGAAATATTGACCCGACACGAACCCGACACGATTGAATTCAGAGCGAAATCCGATTCCGACCTGAGAGATATCAACCCAAAACCGAACCCGAACCCGAACCCGACACGACCAGGCTCAACCCGAAACTTGATCTAAACATGTACACGATTCAACCCGGCCCGCAATCAACCCGAACACTATTCAACCCGATAAATCAACTATATAACCCTACATGTAATTAACTTAAAATACTTTTGATTTTTGCAATTGACCCAATTTGTAACGATAAAAAATTCATTCAGCTCAATATATGACCAATATAAAGTAATAGTTAATATTTGTATAATTAAACAATTAACTGGTAACCTGAAATATTTATATGCATAAACCCAAAAGTTAATATCGTTATTATACGTACTTGCATATTGAAACACGTTTCTTGAAAATCGTGAATTTGTTGTGTGAATTCCCCGAGAGGGGGAGAGTACTAATTTTTTTTATAAAAAGTTAATATTTTCGTAGGATTTAGTTGTCTCTAGTTGTTAGTAGTTCTACTTCTAAGCTCTAACAACACAGGTGTCAGAAAGTAGTTTTGTATGAAGTGATTTGTCGTACTTGTAAAAATATAATTATTATGAATTAATTTTACAATGTAAGTGTTGTTCATTTAAATATTGTCGTATTAAGCGATGGATTTTTTTTCTTATTCAGCCCTCTCTTACAAAACCTCACTTTAACAACAATCTATGAACTCATAAAACATGACTAGTGAACCTTATTATCTATTCATTCTAACTAAGTTTTAAAATGAATACTCACAATTTATAAACGTTTATATAAACGTATACATCAGACTTATTTAGTTACACAAAATCAAAATTTGTATTGTGCTATAACAACTCTGACAAATGAAGAACATAATATTTATTTATTTTAGAAATATATATATATATATATATACACACACACACAAAGAAGAGATCAAACTAATCCTAATACTTGAGCCTAAAAGTAGTGCTAAAAGTCTTGGAAGAGCATCACTACATCAGCAAGGTTTGAGAAAGAGATTCCATAAATTACTCTCAAATTCTTCATTGCTTTAATTTTCTCTTCTGACATTTGAAGAATCTTCCAAACCATCACATAAACCAATTAGCCTGCAATTTCACCTGCCCACAATTTCCCCCAATAGCCCACAATTTCACTTGCAAAATCAAGGACAAATTATAGTAGACAACTAATTAATAATGACTAATTTTAGTAGTTATAATATGAAGCTCTCAGATCCGATAATTAACCAAGATTAATTACGAGAATGTTCATCATAGAGTTCTTAGTTGATAATTTGCAAATAAAAAAGTCATCGCCAACAAATACAATACGAGCATCACTTCAAAATGAAGAGTCACTATCACATGTAAGGGCAATAACTTCAAATAAATTGCAAATGACAACATATAGTAATCTTTGCACAAGAGACCTACCAAACCACCCACCATTAGTTGTCGATATGCAGATAAGTCCATCGCTAGCAAATACAATATGAGCATAAACTTCAAAATGAAGAGTCACCATCACATGTAAGGGCAATGACTTCAAATAAATTGCAAATGACGACATAGATCAAGATTCAAGAAGCCTCCCTTTCAAGCTCACTCCCTATTTCGAGAACATTTTCCCTGGTTTCCTCAAATCCACGCAGCCAATTTTGAGTTGTAACCAAAATTTCCACATTCTCCGGTGAGAGAGCAGATCTGTACTTGTTCAAAGTACGTGTTCCCATGCTAAAAGTTGATTCGGAAACAAAGAAGTAATCGGGATAGTCAAAACATACCTAGACAAAACCGCAAGCACTGGTTAACTAACAAGTTGATTTTGCCAATAATTAAGGACGTCATAATCATCATTATCAACATCAACAAGTTTAGGCTCAAGTGGAGATAACAAATAATGCTCAATTTTAGATTGAGAGATCCTAATTGCAGCTGAGCTACTTTGAAATTCCTGGTAGCAACAACAAAAAGTTACTCACACAAAGTACAAGGTACAAAACGTAAATCTGGACAAATAATTCACAAGGAAAAACTTAAACCTGAAGTATGTTAGCCCTTTTAAAGGGCCGGGATGAATTTATCGCTGCATTTGTTTGAGAAGTAGATGAATCTTGATGAGAAGAATTAGAAGTGGATGATAGAGAAGAATAATAATCATACAAATCTTTTAATGCTAGCCTAAGCTGATTTACCTTTAATTGACACTCCGAGTCAACATAGAGACGACTATACATAGAAGCAACAAATTGTAACTTTTAACGAGGGTCAAGAACAACAACAACAAAAATAATTACAAAATAACTATCCCAATAAGATTGAAATTTTATCAACCATGGATTTAGCCATTTCATTAAGTTTAGGATCTAAATGCCCTCGCATTAAATTTTCTTCAATCATATTTATGTTCAAGAAATACCGATTCCCAGTAGGGTATAAGGAGCCAGAAAATAACTTAGTTATAAAAGAAAAAAGATTCAAGAAACTCGCAAATACTTCCAATGGTTTCCCATTCCTTTTCATCCAATCTATCCACAAAATCCATATTACGAATAACAAAATAGTTTAATGGTTCCTTATCTTGTAAAGCTGTATTAAGCATTGAAAAGGTTGAATTCCATCGAGTTGACGCATCAAGTATTAATTTACATGAAAAAAATAGATCCAACTTGAGCCAAAACACGTTCAAATGATGTAATCCTAGAATCAGACCCATCAATAAATTTCATAATATCACATAATTTTATAACACTAGAATCAATACACTTCAATCCAGATTGAACAATAAGATTAAGCACATGAGCACAACAACGGATATGAAAAAACTTTCCACCACAAG
>JAULKM010153075.1:0-35528 GCA_032355605.1 Rubia tinctorum
GATGGCCGGGACAGGCGGCGGGCACCAGAAAACACTACCACCGGGTTGGTTCTGAAATTACCGACGGCGGGTCCGGCGGTGGCGGAGGTAACCTTTTTCCATTTTTTATTCTATCATATTTAGGTTTTAAATTTAAATCAAAATACTTATTATATTAAATACATACAAATACAGGGCGTAAATAAGTAAAATACAGAGTATGATATAGCAATCCACTTAGAATGTGGTGCGCTGCCGTTGTGAATGTCTATGAACTACTCCATCCGTCCCATTCTAAACATGTGAATATTTCTGTTGCATACTCGTCCACGTCATCTAAAGGTTTGGTGTGTTGGGAGCAACCAAATTGAGTGTGACGTATGTGGGAAATAAGCAGTAGTCGTTGCATTCAAACGCGGCTAAACCGCACGGTTAACCCAAACAAGAGTGACCCATGATGGTTGGTATCCCTGCTTATTGGAATGCTTATTGGAAAACCAACACCACCACAATCACATTCCACATTCCATCATCCCTTATCCTCTCCATCACCCATCCATGCTGAAATTTCTCCCTAACCACTATACCCCTGGTGATGCTTTCCACCCAGATCAATCGCTAGTAGATCCACCCCATAACCAGATCCATGTGGCTATTAATAAAAAGGGGAAAATGAACAGTAACGTTATAAAAAAAGAAAATGTATGGTACAAAATAATTGTTTTAGCATGATTGATAATCTCTCTATGCGATCGATTATCATCCAAAATTCGTTCTTCAAAATTTATGTGAAAGTAAGGTGTATGAAATTATAATGAATTAATAAGTTAGTCGAATATATTTATAAAGATTAGAAGAGGTGTTTCTAGAATTGAAAATTTATTAGGACTAAATTCACAAAATTGATTAGACTAGCGTTATATAATTACAATTTGATTAGAATTAAAGTACAAGAAAGATAATATAATTAATGGAAAAGTCTCCTGTTAAATCGATTAATGGTTAGATCAATTATGAAAATCTCATTTCAAAGTTTAGAATGTTTGTTGCAATAAATAAAACATCAACATACCTCATTAATTACAACAATTACAAAAAGACCGCGTCTAACGACTTGTCAGTGTGAAACCTGACTTTGCATAGTTAATTAGATATTAAATTATATTTGTATTTAAGATATGGAAAAGTATTGGGAAAATTGCATTTCCATACACATATGAAAAGCCGGAGTTGAATTAAAATTATAGAAACATAAAATATTTTTGTTGAAACATTAAAAAATATTATTCAACGTGCAGTAGTTATAAGTTTATGATTCGATTAGAGAAAATGCTTTTATAACCCTACCAACTTGACATAAGTGACAATATAACCTTTTGATAACCGAAAGTGCAGATATAACCCTACCTAGTTGATGTAAGTGTCAATATAACCCCATAAGTGGTTTGGCGGTGGTTCGGCGGTGGTCCGGTAAAAATCCAGCGGTCTGACGGCGGTCCAGTGGCGGTCCAACGGAAATGGGGTCTGAGGGTTATATTGGCACTTACATCAACTAGGTAGGGTTATATCTGCACTAAAAATTATCTGAGGGTTATATTGGCACTTATGTCAAGTAGGTAGGGTTATATTGGTATATATCCCACACATATATTATCATTTTTTGTTTGGTTGATTGCTAATTTTAGTTAGGTTTACACGACAAAGGGACGACCACTTTTGTTTGGTAGATTTAATTGAAGCTAATGCACACTTTTTATTCACGAGCATTTGGATCTTCCTCTTTGATCTCATTACTAGGTTCTTGTGAGTACTTTTATCATCTTTTTGTACAAGGCCATCCACAAGGGTGGTAGAAGATATTTGAAGGTCATTCGCAAGGATGGTAGAAGATATAGAAGGTTATTTGAAAGGATGGTAGTATATACAGACACCAAAGCATGGTAGTGGATGTAATTGAGCAAAATAAAGGTGGATTCGAAGTTCAAGGAGGCCAAAGAAGATATAGAGGGATTATTGTCCGAGGTTGCACTAAGTTATGGGAAAGATTTGAGGAGAATCAGCCCTTTAGGGTGGCACCATTGGATTTGTCTTCTCGATCGCTATAAAATCAAATACAAGAACTCTCAAATTGGATCAACGGTTCACCTGTAACGGAACAAACAAGCTAGCCAGTCGGATCAGCCACGACCAGCACGGACCGCACTAGGCCGGCACGAGTACCTTACCTAGTAAGGTATGTATCACTCAAAATGACCCATGCCAAGATTCTAGCATGAGCCATGCCAAGCCTCAGCACGGGTCATGCCATCTCGTGCCAGTCGTGTGCCTAATGTCTTATTTTCACTCTAAAATTCGGCTAAGTTTGGGTGCAGAACGTTTGGTTCACACAATCTGCACCGTTTGAAGTCACAAATTCCAAGACCAGCCCACGGAGTGTAAAAAATGACATGTCCCGCACTGAGATACTAAATAAAATGAGGTTCCAGGTGACGGCACGTGACGCGAATTAGAAGGAGCAACAATGGAGTGTCTGTCGATGGCCCTTTCCAGTTGGCACTAGCCGCGCAATCACGAGGCTAGCATATGCCCCCCAGCACGAGGGGGGTCTTGGGCGGCACAGACTGTGCCATATTCCACCCCCCGTGTCGTTTGTTGCTGCTAGGGTTTTTGGCCATTTATGAGCTTATTTTTTGGCCCAATTCCCTACTACTATATATATGGACCTATGCCTACTAGGGTTTAAGTTTGCTCATTTTAGATCTCAAGAAGAGGCTAGAGAGAGAAAATACTCTTCCTTCTCTCTAGCTTCTTTTCTTTTCACCTTTTTATTTTCCCTTTGCCCAAAGGCATTGATTCCAATGAAATACTGGGTTCAGTGCTAAGGGAGTAGTTAATTTACTTGAGGATAATATTTGCATTCATGTTTTGATGTTTATTTGTGAGATTTCATAGATTGTCCTAATCTATGTGCTTTTGTATTATTAAGTTGGCTTGTTCTTAATATTCTTGTGAATTTCATAATCGTCACACTTAGTTCGCACAAACCAAAGTCTTCTTTCATGTTGTTGCACTATTTATACCCCCCGGGAAGGAAGCCTTGATGCGCTTGGGGTAACGATGTGTCCAGAATGGTATGGGCGTGTGCATGTCGGTTGCCGTTGTTAACGATACGATTGGCCATGCTCTAGTTAGCTGACTATTCAGTCCAAAGGGTTGCAGGTAGAGATAGATAAAGTAGAAAGCTAGGATTTCCTTTGTAATACTTGAGCCATCGGTAAGACGCTTACTTACTTTGCCTTTATAGGTCTAGGGGTAGCGCATTCGTAGTGTTTCGTCCGGGACTTAATCGGACGGGGAAGAATCACACCTACACAATGAGCCATTGCTGTTGTTACACTCTCCTAGTTGTAGAGGCGAGGCTAATGGAATATTTAATACACACACCCTTATGTGACGGATAAGGGGAAATTTTGACCATTGTCCGCACTACGTGATACAAATACTAAAATAGGCTTATTGTTATATGTGATGAAATCGATGATCGAAATGACATTAATCATATTACGAAAATATTCCCTGAGTGCTAATTTATATATTTGTTCTCATGATCATTTTCATGTTAGTAGTTGTTAGTATAAACTCCCCCAATAACTATTTTACTAACACTTTTTATTCCTAACACGTGGTCGGATTGATGACCCGATCACGGTTGTGTTTAATTAATTATTAGATTTCTAACATATGTTTGGATGACCCCGGTACTTGCCACTATCTACCATTGTTGGTAGTATAGTTGTAGGAACAAGAGCAACATATAAATTCTATCTTTGACCCTTACTACTAGAGCCTCCTCTCGTGTATTTAACGATGCTCGAGAGGGGGCAGGTCAAATTTTGGCGCCTTTTCCGAGGATGTTAGTTTAACGGTCTAGTGGTTAACTTTCATAATGTGTTACTAGAGTAATTAGTGTTGTTTTTTGTTTTTATTGGTTTTCATTGTTGAGCTTTCTAGCTAGTTTCCGGTTACTTCTAACACTTTTGCTAGTGTTGCTTTTAGTTGGCCACTGTTTTATTCCATGTTTATGGTACATACCCATGCTTAGAACTTGGGATTTTTACATTTTCCAACAGAATACAGTGATGGTGGGCGATGAAGGATGAGGAGATCCACAAGAACCACTTCCAGTAGTTGTAGAGAAGGAAGAAATGGGGGAGAATAATCGCACTTTGAGGGAATTAATGGCTCCAAATCTGGAGAATCAACCCCTTTGTATCATTTTTCCACCTTTGTCACCCAATGTGACGTGTGAACACAAGAGCGATATGATCCATTGTTTGGCAACGTTCCATGCAATTGCTAGAGAAGATCCGAACAAGCATCTTTTGGAATTCCACCTAGTTTGTACCAACATGAAGCCGATGGGTGTCTCGAGGATGATTGGGTTGATTTCACCATGTGTTTTGGGTTGTTATTGACCTAAAATGTTGTGCAAATCCTTGGATATTTATGTTATTTTGAATGTTATTGCAGTTTAGGATTTAGAGGCTGAATTGCGAAGTTGCTGCAGTTTGTGGTCGGTATGCCCATACCGACCAGTATTCCAAAAACATGAAGGAAGTCGCCATTTCTATTTAGAGATGGAAGAGAAGAAAAATATGTAGATGTTGGAGAACCGATGGATTATTCAGGCAGAAATTATGACAAGTCAAAATACGGTTGGAAAAGAATCTGGATTGATTTGAAAACTCCTAAATTGTAGGAGAAAATATTGTGTTTATCTTTTTTGAATTCTAAATTTATAAGGAAAGACAAATTTTATTCCTTATCTATCTTTTGGGCGGTAGTAATTTTTGGGAGACCTAGTTTTCACGCACACAAACAGTACGCAAGACAGAATGTATGCACACAGTTATGTGCGTAGAACAATGTTGGGTTTTGGAGCTTCTCAGTATTTTTATTCAGACAATTTTCATTATTTCTTTTTTATGCTTTTGATTGTTAATTCAGTTATGTTTTCTAGCTAAATTCATCGTTTCCGATTAAGATCAAGGAAGTACTGGGGTCGATTCTCGTGAGATCTAATTAGCTTTTAATCCTTTGATTGCATGCTAGCATATGTTGTTCTTGATCTAATTAGCATGTTTGTTATTTTAATGACAATTGAAACAATCATTCGTACTTGTGATTTGTGTTCAATCAGTAGTAGGGAGCAACAGTCTTAATTTAACAATCTTGCGTCAGAGTTTGTTGGTTATGACTTGGGTCTTTTTCATTCTTAATTATGCTAGCATATTAAATCTGTAGAGCGTTTCTTAGGCTATACGTTAGTTAGAGAAATAGATAGTGAGACGTCCTCCTGATTATCGACAAAGTAAGGAAAGATTGGTTGCTTGCAACTATAACCAATTGTGTGCATGCATTTAAAGTCATCTTTGCATCAAGGATCGAAATAGAAAGCCAGTATGAAATTTATCGGAACCAAAATTTTCTCATCATAGTTAAATCTTTTTTGAAATCTTTAACAATTTCCCATTCCCATTTTTACTTAATTTTTGGTTTTTCTTATTCACTATCCTCATCTGGTTCCATTGGTTACAAATTTTTAGATTAAAGATTAAGGAAAAATTCTCGCCAATCTCTTGGGAAACAAACTTGCTCGTAGCTATACTTGTCGGTATGCCCATACCGACCGTAGAATCCTGAACTAAAAATTCAGCTTAGAGCTCGATTTATTTTTGGTGTAAAATGACACACCATAGGAAGATTACAGTCTGAGGGTGTTTCCTTTATCACTTTGGGATTCGTCCAAGGATTGGTTGTACTATCTCCCGCCCGGTTGCATCACCTCATGGATGTTTATGAAGCGCAGATTTCTCGAGAAATACTTTCCAACTTCAAATTTTGTGGGATTGAAGAAGCAACTTTCCAACATCTCTAATTTTTTAATGAGACTCTTTATGAATATTGGGAAAGGTTCAAGAGGTTGTTGGTGAGTTGTTCGTATCATCCATTCAAGAAGGGAGATCTATTTTACTATTTCTTTGAGGGGTTATGCGATATTAACATGCTTATGGTGAATGCCGCTTGCAACGGATCAATTTCCCACAAGAGCCCAATGGTGGCAATGGCACTCTTCGAGGAGATGGAAAACGGAAAAAGGCAGTTCGGTACAAGATCTAGAGTGAAGCCCATGAAATAACCGTCTCAACCCTCTAAGTTAGAGAAGCAAGTCCAAGCTCTTAATCCATGATGAAAAAGTTCATGAAAATGAAGTGTACAATATTTGCAGCCTTGATCATCACACGGATGTTTTCCTGCAAGTGGTGGAAGATATGGAGGAAGTAAAGGCGTTGGATTTCAACAATGGTGGAAATAGGCCACAGTTTTCTAGGAGACAACAACAAGGATTTCGTGGGAACCCAAGAGGTAAAAGGAAAGATCCTTACAGAAACACCTTCAACCCGAGGTATCGTAATCACCCCAATTTTCATTGGCGAGAGGAAAACTAAATGCAAGGGTACAACCAAGGCAGACAAGCTCCACCTCAAACCTATCCTATGGGAGAAGGGTTTCCAACAACAAATCCTCACTTTACAAGTCGGACTGAGAGGAAATCCTTGAAGCAATCTCTCAATTGGCTAAGAAGCATGATGTGTTCAAAGAGAACACAAGGCGAGGGATTGAAGATCTTGGGACTAGGGCATTCTCAAGTATAAAGAATCTTAAGATTCAAGTCGAACAACTTGCCACCTCGGTAAGCCGAATTGAAGCCAAAGAGTTTGGCAAACTCCCTTCCAAATCGAGGCTCAGTCTGAGGAATGTGAGCACTTTGAAGTTAAGAAGCATGAAGGAGGTGCGTGAGCCTGAGAATGAAATCCTACAAGAGGACGACTTGGTTGAGGAAAGAAACAAGGCCAACTTTGTGAAGAAATAATTGGTTGTGGAGAAACCTGTCAAGGAGCTTCCAACACCCGAGGAAAGGGTTAATCCCCCGCCACCTTTCCTTAGTGAACTTAGGGGAAGGCCAAAGGTGGCAACCAATGACGAGCACATCCAATTTTTTTTTGAAAAGGTTGAGGTTAGCGTTCCACTCTTGGACTTAATTGATCATGAGCCTTCGTATGCTAAATTATTAAAAGTCACATGCGCTAAAAAGAGGAGTAAACCACTTAGAAAGATGGGAAAATTGAAAGTAGAGGGAGTTGCTACTCTGAATCATAGAAATTTTCCTAAAAAATGTGATAACCCCATAATGTTTTCAATTCCTATTTCTTTGGGTGGTAAATTGGTGAAAAATGCTATCATTGATCTAGGAGCTTATATTAATGTCATTCCTTCTTGCATTTATGAGAACCTAGAAAAAGGTGAACTTAAAGAAACTAGGGTAGTCGTCCAAATGGCCGATCACTCCCAAACTAATCCTCATGGACTAGTAATGGATGTGATGGTCTGAGTGGGCAACTTGGTGTTTCCAACGGACTTCTTTGTCCTTGATGTAGCCCTCAATGGTGCTGCACCCTCAATTTTATTGGGGAGACCATTTCTTAAAATATCAAGGACTAATATTGATGTTTATTCGGGGACATTAACCTTAGAGGATGACATAGATAGAGTTAGTTTTGATATTTAAAAATCTAAGCTTGATTCACCTAATTCCTCTCTTGTGTGCAAAGGCATAACTTTGTGTGAAGAACTTGCTCAACATGATGAATCTTGCGTGATTAAAAATGTTAAATGTCTTAATGAGATTCTTGATGATGAGGAGGTATTACCCGAAAAATAATCCATGCATGCTCTATCTTGTATGAATAAATTGTGTAATGATACACTTGTTGATGAACATGTCTCTCCTAGTGTGATTAAAGATTCTTTGCCTTTGATATTGCACACTAACTTACATCGGAAAATGAAGCGGGTTAAGGAATTAACCACTCCTAAACCCCTTATGATTCCCAAAATCAACAAGAATGTATCTATGATTGAAAAATATGGGCATGTTTGGTATGTTTTTCCAAAGATTAAGGGTAAGCCTAAGGTAATGTGGAGATCTACCCACAAGGATATGGTTGTTTGTGATGTCAAAGATGGTGATTTCGGTGACCCATCAAACCATTCTTATTAGTTTTCCAAAAATGCATGAAATAATAAGTCATGAGGACGAAAATAAAAATACAGTACTTTATTTTAGTTGTTTTTTTAAAAAAAATCTTCTGAAATTTTGGGAGTGTATTAATTTTTATGGTGTTTTTAGAGAAACTCAGTCATCAATTTGTTTGGAACAGTAATACTCTTGGTTTTAGTGGTTTTGGATGCAGGAAAGGAAAGAAAAGTTGTAACGGAACAAAACAAGTGGGCCTCATACCAGGGCTCAACACAACCCGTATTAAGCAATATGGACCGTGTGAAGGTCCATCAGCACGAAGCCGATTTGGTTGCCACGAGGGCACCATGCATTCGCCACGTATATTCCAGCACAAGGTCGGCACGCACCAGAATAAGGCTACATGCACTAGCACGAGCCTCATCCGACGTGGCACGGTGCCACGTGTCGGCACAAATCCCCCTATAGATCTGTGCTGCCTACCCTCATAGCCCAATTAAAACCCATCATATTCCCTATATAACACCCCCCCCCCCCCATTTTCATCTCAAACCCTCTCTTCTTTTCTCTTCCTCTCAAATTCTCCTAAAATCTCTCACACCTTTTTAGCCATATTTCCCTCAATTTTCATCTGATTCATCCCCATTTGGTATCAAAATCTTTGTCTTTCAGAGATCTATCCAAAAAAATAAAATTTAACCTTAGAAACTACATGGTTTTTTCCAGAATATTCGAAGAACAACTAGGCCTTTAATTGAGTTTTCTCCCAAAAACTCAATTTTTGGTTTGTTCCGGGTGTTGGAGTTTCTTTGATCTGATCTAGGAGGAATTCAGCATATTCCTCAAGCAAATATTTCACCACATTCACCATTTGAGGTACTTGGCCGAGCTCCCTTGCTTATTTGAAGAAGTAGGAGTTGTGAAATTCTTGTGGTTTGGTTATTTGCATGCTTGAAAGTTTTAGTGGTTGGTAGAATTATTTTGGAAGATATTGTTCTGTGTTTGGGGTGTTTGGTGAAAATTTTGCTAGAATTTGTCTGTTTTTAGTTGCTATATTTTTTTTGTATCCATCATGTGTCATAGACAGAGAGCGGAACCTCGTGTACCTTATATGGGGTTCACCAACCTCACTGGGATCAAAAGGAAAGGTGGAGCTACTTAGTAGAGCACTCTATTCAGGGGACAAAGTTTGTGAATGAAAACACCCTTATGGGTCTTAAACTCTACAAATTTGTCAGGGTCCCACTAGGGAAGATCATTATGAAGAAGTTTACTATAGTATCAGCCCCTACCTACACTAGATAAACCCTAGAATTTTGGTCCACTGTTGCGAAGAGAACAACAGAAAAATGGGGTGATCTGTCAGATTCCACTTGGGAGATGTACTCAGTGGGGTGACTTATGCTCAGCTGGTGGACATCTTCAAACGGAAGCTGAGAAGATATGTGAAGGGGCACAATGAGTAGGATACAGGCTATGAGTTGTATTCATTCTGGGTTACCATCACTCGACAGCTGAGGGGGAGAGAGAGAAAGAACATCGACATAATGCACCCGACACTAAGGTATGTAGCCAGATTTTTTAGTGTGGTAGTCAGCCGTCACTAGAAGGCCACCACTTCCACTGAGAATAATTATAGGAGGCTATGGTCAATCTACACGGGGAGAGCTTGCCCCAATCTCTTGGATGAATTTGTCATGCACTGTATTGATCTCTGAACGACACCGTCCTGCACTGGAAAGATAACGATTCTAAATCTTTCGGTGAGTGAGGGGATAAGGGAAAACCCACAATCGCCTTTTACACTCACTCTACCGATCATGGATGAGGAAAAGCTTATACTGGATGAAATTAATACTATCTTCTGGTTGTACAAGGGCAAGAAGTTCATGAGGTTGCCCTAGCGTGTGAGGACTACTTTGAGCAAGAAGTTCAAGCTACAAAATCTCATCATCGATCTAGATATGGATTCGGAGGTGGTTTTCTGGAAGCATTACCCGAGAGTGGAGGATGACACAAATGAGGAGGATGATCAGGAGCACATCCGAGTGCATCCTGCACAATTTATTCCCATTGAACATCAGGCCATCCCACCACAACCGGCATTTCCTCAGGGTATGCCACCACCACCTTTGGAGTATCTCGTTGCGTCACCTCCATCCTACGATCAAGTATTTGGAAGAAAACCCCCTCGTCAGTGGTCGTTTATCATTCATAGGATGCCTTACTATTCCCAGGGCATGGCGCTAGCAGTTATCACAGGCACACCATCTCCTCCCACTATGATAACTTTGCACGGTCGAGCAGCCGTGGGCCTCTTCCTGGCCCAAGCCATGAGCTCTACAAACACAGTGTTTTGGGCCATTCTTAGTAGGAGACCCTGGAATCACCCCCAGTTTAGCCCCTTCTTGGAGCATGAGTAATCAAGTTTCGAGTAAGCTTTTTCTTACCCTCTGTGGACTCATCAGCCGTATGGACCGGACTGGGCACAATCTTTAGGGAACTCCATCTTTGGGGTTAGGCACTATATTCACAGGCTTAGTGCGTAGCTAGATCACCATGAGTGGGACACGACAGAGAGATTTGACATATTCAACGGTCAGCTGCACTACCTGAGGGAGAACATGGGGAACTTTCAGGATGGCACCAAGGAGATCAATGACAGGCTAAGGACATCAGGCATCAGAGATGGCTACTACCATCCAGATCTGAGTGGGCAAGGGCACGAGGCTAAGCGCCGAAGGCGACATTAAGCATATCTCGGTGTTTCCAGCTTTTCCCTTGGTTATATGTATTGGGGATAATGCATAAACTAAGTGTGGGAAAAGGAGTTGGAACACCTCTACGTTAGCATCTCTTATGCTTATGACTTAGTTTTTGGATTACTGTTGGGAAGATTGTTTGGATGACTGTTGTTTTTCTTGTTTTTGGAATTCCCCCCATTTGGATGTTGAACTTTTTAGTTTTTTGTTGTTTTTAGGTGTGGGTCACCTTTTTGTATTTTTTGTTAGGGATGAACATTTTTGGTGGTGTAATATTTTTTCCTTTTTCACTATCTTTTTGTATTATGAAGCCCAACTTTAGGGCATTTTCGTGCTGCACAACAAAATTTGAAATATTTGGAAAAAATATATTATATATACCAGGCTAAGTTGGAAACCCGAAAGGGCAATTTAGACAAAAAATGGGAAGGAATCCTGGATAGGTCGAAAGGTCTCGGTAAAAATGAGAGGCTAGGCCCGGCTAGATTAGAAAACCTAGGAAAGCATGAAAGGTCATGTGGATAAAAGGTGAGATGGTGAGCTCAACATGTGTGAATGCTAGGATGGAAACCTGAAAGGGCTCCTGGGCAAAATGAGAGAAATTGAGAGAAAACAAAACTAAGTTGAGGATCCTTCGACATTATCCTTGGATGTAGCTAAGTGGAGAATCTCGAGTTGTTCTTAGTTACAACCAAGTTGAGGATCTTGTGGATTATCCATGGTGGTTTTTTCAGCCAAAACTCTTGGATTTCTTTTGGCGGACTATTCGGGGAAGTAAGCTTGTTCAACACTTATCTTTTGTAGTTACCTTTTTCTTTACAATATTTTGGGTGGTTAGGTTACATTAGAATCTTCGAGGAGTGTGAGAGTTGTTAGATTCTTACATGTACCCTTGTACAAGGGTAGTTGGGAATAAGTTGAATGTATTAGCTAACTTCTCATTGCATGCTACATTTTTTTGGATGTTTTCTAGTTTTTGTTCACCCGACGACAAGTAAAGGTTTAAGTGTGGGGGAATTGATGTGCACCATTATGCAGGTGTTAGCTAATGCATTTGACACATTTATTAACATCTTCTGTTTGGTTGATTATTAGTTCTGGTTATGTTTACGCGACAAAAGGTTTAGACGACCACTTTTGGTTTTCTTGTATAAATCCCGAGTTTTGTCCACTTAATTGAAGCTAATGGACACTTTGTTTTCACGGGCACCTAGATCTTGCTCTTTGATATCATAAGTAGGTTGCTCGTGAGTACATTTTATCATATTTTTTGTAAAAGCCCATCTGCGAGGGTGGTAGAAGATATTTGAAGGTCATTCGCAAAGATGGTAGAATATATCGAAGGCCATTAGCAAGGATGGTAATAGAGTTCAGGCCACGGACTCCAAATCATGGCAGTGGATGGAATTGTGCACAAGAAAGGTGATTCGATGTTCAAGAAGACCAAGGAAGAAACGGGGGATTGTTTTCTGAGGTTACATAGAGTTCTTGGAAAGGGTCCAGCATGAGCCATGCAAGCTCCACCACTGGTCGTGCCATCTTTTGCCAGGAGTATGGGTGCAGAATGTCCCGTTTCACATGGTATGCGCTGTTTCAAGTCACCAATGCCAAGAGCAGCCCATGGGGTGCGAAGAACGACGAGTCTCGAGCCTAGAAAATGAGCACAATGAGGTTCCAGCCGATGAGGCACGATAAATGACACATGACGCAGATCATAGTGAGCAAAAATAAAGTGCCAGCCGATGGCCCATGCCAAGGTCGAGTCCCCGTGCCAGCACGAGGGCTCAGCTGGCACAGACTGTGCCATAATCCACCCTCGTGCCATTTGTGGCTGCTAAGGTTTTTTTGCCATTTTTAGGCCCAATTCCCTACCACTATATACATGGACCTATGTCTACTATGGTTTAAGTTTATGATCATTTTTAGATCTCATGAGAAGGATATATATATATATATATATATATATGAAATCTCTTCCTTCTCTCTAGGTTCTTTTCTCTTAATATTTTTATTTTCTTTTTGCCCAGAGGCATTGAATCCAATGAAATACCTGGGTTTAATGCTTAGGGAGTAGTTAATTTACTTGGGGATAATATTCGTATTCATGTTTTGATGTTCATTTCGTGAGATTTCATATATTGACCTATTCTATGTTCTTTTATAATCTTGTGTTGGCTTGTTCTTAATATTCTTGTAAACCGCATGATTTTCACACTTAGTTCGCACACACTAAAGTCTAATCTCGTGTTTTTGCACTATTTCTATCCCCCGAGGAAGGAAAGCTAGATGCGCTTGGGGTATCAATGGGTCTGGAACCGTGGGTGTGTGCATGTAGGTTTTCGTTGTTAAAGTTATGATCAACCATGCTCTAGTTAGCCTACTATTCGGTCCAAAGGGTTTCAGATAGAGATAGCTAAAGTAGCAAGCTAGTATTACCTTTGTAATCCCAGAGCCATCGATAAGACTCTTACTTCGTTTGCCTTTGAAGGCCTAGGGTTAGTGCGTTCGTAGTATTCAGCCCGGGCTAAATCGCACGGGGGAGAATCAGATTTGCACAATGTGCCGTTATCATTGTTGCACACACCTAGTTGACAAGGCAAAAATGATGGAAGATTTAATACACGCACCCTTGTGTGACAGATAAGGGAAAGTTTTGACCATTGTCCGCACTACGTGATACAAACACTAGAATAGGCTTATTGTTATATGTCATGAAATTGATGATCCAAATGAGATTAATCATGTAACGAAAATATTCCTCGAGTGCTAGTTTATATATTTTTCTCGTGATCATTTTCATATTAGTAGTTGTTAGTACAAAATCTCCACAATGACTATTTTACCAACACTGTTTATTCCTAACACGTAGTCGGATTGACGATCCGATCACGGTTGTGTTTAGTTAATTATTAGATTCCTAACATATATGTGGATAACCCCGGTACTTGACACTATCTACCATTCTTGGTAGTATAGTAGTAGGAATGAGAGCAACATATAAATTCTTTCTTTCACCCGTAATACTCGAGCTCCGCTCATGTATTTAACGACGCTCGGGAGAGGGTTGGTCATCTATCCCACACTTAGAAAAAACCAAGGTGACATACTGTTAGTCATCTATTATTCTAGGAGTTGTTGGATTTTCTCATGCTCCTACCACCTATGGCATTCCCTGACTATCTTCTCTGCATCTTCCGTTATCCTTGACCAGTAGTATCCAACTCGGATAGCTCACAGAGCCACAATATTTGGGCCTTGATAGCTACGATAGCTTGTTTCATGTACCTCCCACGGGACAAAATTTTCCATACTTTAATCTGTGCATCGGAACCAAGGCTCTGTATGCCCGCACTTGTATAGAAGATCATTCCTCATCACATATTTGAGCACATTTTTCCTGATTGTCCTAGCTACCTTTTCATCCTAAGTAAGGGTAGTATTCCCTTATTGGAGTGAACCAGTTAGTGGCTACATACACTATTGCCCTAATCATCTTTGTATCTGTCAATCTTTTTTCTAGATCTTTTACCAAGATTAACTTGGTTAAATTCGCATGCGCTAAGAAAGCCAACGTGTTCAGGGCGTCCACCCTAGTATTCTGCAAGTTGAGTACCCTAGTGATGCCAAACTCTTCAAACTCTGCTGCCAGGCTCCTGACCTTGTCTCTATATTTCCTCATTGTTAGATCTTTGGTTGCATGTTGCCTGTTGTATTGGTTTGCTACTAGCATCGAATCCCTGTAGGCCTGCGGGTTCTTATCCCCTACTTTTTTGCTATTTCCATTAATGCTATCAAGGCTTCATACTCTGCCTCATTTTTGCAAGCATTAAACTTTTAAAAAGGGGCATAGGTTGCTTCCACCCCTCTGGGTCCGATATCACCAAACCGACACCTTCTCCTTCTACTTCGGAGGCTCCAACTACATATAAGTTCAACACTTCCGGCCATGTCAACCCAATATCCCTAGTTCTTGTCTCATTCGTCCCTTTTGCTTGAATGATGTCTTTCTCTTTTGGCATCTCTTCTAGGAAATCCGTTATCACTGGCCTTTGATGCCTTGTTGGACGGTTATTCAATGTTGTGCTCCCCTCATTCCAATCCCCATTTTACCAATCTTCTCGATGCTTTTGGACGAGTGAGAATTGATCTCAGTGGCTGGTTTTCCAGCACCACGATTGGGAAAGCTTTGAAATACTGTCGCAATATCTTGGCTGCATTTACCAAGGCCAGGTTTAAGTTCTCCTGACCTGTGTACCTATGCTCTGGGATATGCAAGGCTCTGTTATCGTAATACACTGGATGTTGCACATTGTTCTATTCTCTAACCAGAGCTATGCTGATGGCTTTGTCGCTAGCTGGCAGGTACATGTACAAGGTTTTATCTGGTTGTACACTAGTTACAGTCAGAAGGCTCTTCATATGCTCTTTCAATTCCATAAACTCATTATCTTATACTTCTTCCCATTGCACATTTCCTTTTTTTATCAACAATCCCTTTCAAAGTTTTAAATAATGGCAGACTTCTTTCTGCTTTGGACATGAAGTGATTCATAGCCACCAACTTTCCATTTAGGCTCTGGACTTCTTGATTGTTCTGTGTGTTTGCATCTCCATGATTGATTCTACCTTCTTTGGACTTGATTTCATCCCTTCATTGGATAACATGTGCCCTACGAATTTTCTGGCCCCTATTCCGAATATACACTTTTTTGGGTTCAACTTTTTTCTTGTTTTCTTCAGGCGCCCTAAGGTCTTGCTGACGTCAAGCACAAAAGTCTCGCACTGAGAACTTTTAATGACCATATCGTTCATGTATAACTCTAATTTTCTCAATATCTTCTATTGAAATATCTTTTCAACCAATCACTGGTAGGTAGCTCCGGTGTTTCTTAGGCCGAAAGACATCGGTCGATATACAAACACTCCAATCTTAGTTATAAAATCTTTCTTTTCCACGTCAGTATCCATCATTGGGATTTGGTGATACCCCTTGTAAGTATTAAGAATGCATTTAATTGGATAGTTGGTAAGAGCATATACCTTCTTTCCAGTGATCGGCAATTGATAACAGTTCATGGGACATGCTTTATTCAGGTTCATGCAGTCCACGCATATCCTTCAGCTCTCACCATCTTTTTTTACTAGTAATGGGTTGGCCATCCAAGTTGGGTATAAGACCTCCCTAAGTATCTTAGCTGTTACTAGTTTCTCACCTTCTTGTTCACCACTTCATTTCTTTCCCTGCACAGTGTACTCTTTTTTTATTTGATGGGATTGTGTGTGGGCTCCACCCTAAGCTCATGACATCCAATATCCTTGGGTACTTCTACCATGTATTCTCCATTCCCGGAAAAGTCACTTAGATTATCCCTCAATGTGCTCAACAAACTTTCCTTCATGTCTTTGGGGAGGTACGATCTGACCTGCACCTTCTGTCCTTCTCCCACTAGGACCTCCTAGACTTCTGCCCCTAAACTCTGCGGGTTGACCTTGCTGGTCACCATTCTAATCGCCCTGGTGATCTTGGCATGTTTCTCTTTCCTTTTGTTGGTCTCCTATGACGGTCATCGCCCCTCTAGTGGTGGGGAACATCAGGATTAAGTGTAGAGTTAACAATATCACCTTCAAGTGTGCTAGCGTTGGTCTACCCAATATCAGGTTGTATAGGTTGTTTGCTTTCATGAAGATGAACTCAATGTTTACCTTCTTAGTCTTACTTCCTTCCACGACCATCACCGGGAGGGATATTGTCTCTTCTAGACACACGGCTCTGTTTGCGAAGTCTTCTAGCAGTGTGTCTGTTGGCTCTATATTCATCTTCAAGTTCTCATCCAACTTCTCAAAATAGTTCTAGTGCATTATTAATGCAGATCTACTGCCATCCATGTATACCATGTGGATTATCATTTCCCTCACTGTCATTGTGATCATTACAACATCTCTGCCTGTTGGTCTATTTGAGATTTGATCATCACCTCCGAAGGAGATTTCCTTTTTCAGTCCCATCTTTTTATCTGCAGGAGTCACTTAGAGGGTGAGCTTACATCTTGCCTTTCTTTGGGGTTCTGTCATTCCTCCCGCGCTTCCCTTACTTGTAGAATAAATATATGTGACTACTAACCCGAAGTCGTCCTCTTTGTGTCTCTTATTACCTTCTATCAATTTTTCATTCTCCTTCACCCTAGCCACTTATTTTTCCTTCTTCGAATCCCTTCTACTATCAAGGGACCTTTCCCTGTCGTGCCCCTCCTACGCCTCATAAGTCTTTCCTGCACGATTGCCTCCAAACTTGCCCTGATATGCTACTTTTTGTGGGCCCTCGCGCCTTTTCCCAATTGTACGAGCTGCCCATTTCAGACAAAAATTTAAATTGATTGCTTCATGTGTATGCAGTCATTTGTGTCGTGGCCATGGTCATCATGATAATCGTAGAAGAGGGATCTGTCTCTCTTTCCTAGTCGCAGCTTTATCTTCTTTGCAGGCTTCAGGATGCCCTTGGATGTTACTAGGGTATATATCTTCCTGGTGGTCTTGATCAGGGGGTGAACTTCTTGTCATACACTGGCATTTTTCCTACTTGGCTCTTTTTTTTTCATGTACTTGTCTCACCTTGTCTCGCCTCTCTGTTGTCTCGAACCTGTCACTGCTTCTCTTCCTTGCTTATTAGCTAGATCAGTGCTGCTGAAGTTGCTTACCCTATTCATCAACTCTTGTTTATGTTTTGGAGGATTCTGGGTGTAATCTCTCAGCAGCAACTCATGCCTTAATCCATTTATGAATATGTCTACAAGGAACTGGTTAATCTTCTCCTCCACTTAGTTTGACTCATTATTGAACCTTTCCCAGTATTCTTCCATCGTCTTGGCTAGCTTCTGCCTCACCACTTCCAGTTCCAACCTAGTCATCAGAAAATTTCTTCGCTACATGAAATGAGCAAAAAAATTCTCTGTAGTTGACTGAAGCTATCTATGGTCCATTCTTCCAGGTCTTTAAACCAAACCCTCATTGCTGCTAAAAGAGTAGTCACAAATACCTTACACCATATGATCTGCGAGATTGCGTGGCTATGTTGGTGAAGAACATGTGAAGATGGTTCTCAAGATCCGTTTCTCCGTTATATTACCCTAGGTTCGGGGTATCTTTAGCTTGGGGTCAGTTGTGAATAGCTGAATCTTCTTCGTGAATGGTTCCCGCCTTCCTGTCTTCTTGGACGATGAGCTCTCGTCGTCGCCCAACTTTCTCCTACTTATTTCATGTTTTTTTCCCAGGGGGGGCTTATTCCATATTTTCTTTGTTGCAGTGACTGAGGGCTCCGGTTTCCCGGGAATAGGTCTTTTCCCAGAAAATGGGTTACTCCTTCTGCTTTTCGACGTATAGCAGCTGGTTTCACCTTCTTTCTCCTCTGGTCGAGGGTCCATCCCCTAGTCCCCATTGTCATGAAAAATCTTCGTTAGACTAATGTGATTATTGTGCCCTCATGGCTCTTCGCCATTATAGCTTTCTCCATGTCTTCCATCTCTTTTATCTTTCTCGTCATTTCTTTCTATGAAGCCATGATGGCCAGTAAAATTCTTAAGTCGTTGGTTAACTCTACAATGGTTTAAAGTTGGTATCGCTCCCCCATGGGTGTGGGAGTTTGCTCCTCCTATGCGTTCATCAAATCATCAATGAATATGTCAACCGGTGATCTTTCCATGGTGTTTGAGCTGCGTGGGTTTAGATGATTCGTTCCCACATATGACAACAATATTGATGCCAAATTTTGTATGGATAAATTGTCTCTCATTCTCGCCCTAAGTCCTTTCCAAGACCTATAAGAAACCAAAAGAAGGTCAGGTAGAGAGACCTTTAGTCGTACCTTCTCCGACAATCAAATTAGATTGGAGCTTCCTTTTCAGTATAAAAATGTGTTTGGAAACAAGGATATCAGATAATCTACCTTTTGCACATGTTCTCTTCCTTAATAAATGATTTTGGTAGATGGCACAAGTCTCGTCCTATAAATCCTTACCCGTAGAAACTTGATCCTTCCATTGGAAACTTGGCCCATTCGTCTACTTCTGGGCCCATGTCATTGATATTAGGCTTATAGGCCCATATATTATCAAAAATAATGGGAAATCAATTACAAGTTTGAAAGTTATAAAGCTAATAATTTCTTTCAAAACCCTAGCACTACATATCTTAACCATTTCATTATTAAAAAGGGAACATCCAAAACCTTCATACACTATTTCTACACAATATAACAAATGATGTTTGACAATGAACTTATAAAGAAGTGGAGTTCTTCAAAAAAAAGATTGTAAAAATACCGAATGATTGAATGCAATATATAGAGTCTAAATGGAGTGACGTTTACCTTGTCATGAGATGAAATAAATTACAACTTAAAATGATCTCCTCCCAACCACACTCCATGAACACAAACCCTAGCCCCCAATTTTCCCCCACTAGTTAGATAATTTTGAGAAATGGGAATTATAGTGTGTTTGAACTAGGGTTGTGAATTATTTTGAAAACAAATTTTGAAAATGGTAAATGATTTGATAAAGAATTGAAGAAGGGAAAGGAAAGGTTTTTTTGTGATGAAAAGAGAGGGAATGTGCGCCCATAATGGCATGAAAAGATGTTTGAAACGCTTTTAATGCCCTTCAAATGTATTGATCCGTCATTTTAGTTCCAAACTTGGAACTAAGGTGGGACACACTTCCAAAATAGTAACATTGTCATGATTATTTTAATGGTCCCCGAATGAGTTTCGAGTTCAGAACTCGTTTATGGTATAAAAAAAGCCGAAATTGATAACATCAGAAGGTCCTAATGGAAGAACCCTAGTTCACGAACCAAAAGCCCCAAAATCAATAGAAACTTAACAATCATTTGAACATGGCGAGAAGTCATAGTGGTAAGGCAATGGGAGCTACATTGTCAAGGAGTCATAATCCATTTCTCGATCAAGGTATGACTCCATTGTTCTTCAATGAAGAGGTTGAACAAAGATTTGTCAATTTCCATCATCAGAAATGTACTAATCCTAAAATTTTACGTAGTCCAAACATATGACAATTGTGTTTAGGCTACTTTCTCAACTACTTTAAGAACTCCCAATTCGACCAATTATTAAAATTAGATGAGCCTGTCCATTACGATGAAGTGCTTCAATTTTATGCTAACCTAGGCAAGAGTAGAAACAATCAAGACCTCACTAAGGTGAATGGTGTTTTGATATCTGTTACAAAATTCAAGGTTAATGAGGTTTTAGGTTGTGACTACACCCTCCCATCTACTTCAGTGCGTAAGGATGTCCATGGACCGTTAGAAATTTTCAACCAACAGAGTTGGTCAGTTGTTACAAAGTACACCCCTTTTTTCCCTGTTTCCATTGGTAGAAAATATTTTCATAGGAAAGATGCGACACAGGGACATACTGAGAAGTATGATGTAGGGGTTCTAACTATAGATCAGAGGTTGGTATAACAGTGGATATGTATGAATGTAGTTCCTTTGGGTGGTCAACCATAAGGAATTTTATGTTATTCTATAATGTAATGGAAGGGATTAAAATCAACCCGAGCTACACAAATATGAATTATATGCTAAAGTCAGCGACTGGGAAAAAGAAGGATCTCCCATACTGAGGATTGATCATGACAATGGTCAAGAAATGGGGAGTTACGACTGTGGATAAACCATTACATGTAAACTATTATGGTGAGGGTTGGTTTGAGCACAAACATTTGAGTTTGGGTTCGAGAGAAAGTATGAGCACCTCACCCTCTCAGGAGCTCCTGCAAAATCCACAATGAGAGCAAGGAGTGCTACAATGCAAAGGCTCGAGGCATCTTCATCCCATGAGTGCCATTATAACTCGCCCCATATAACACACTCATTAATCAGTAATTACGTGGTTTTTTGTATGAACTTGAATTAGTAGGTAGGCATGCCTTCGATCGGACATTAGTTCTTTAAACGCGGAGGTTGATGGGGCAGAAGCTAGTCAAACCAAGTTCGTCGCATTGTTGGGCATGCACATGGACCCTGGATATGAAGCCAACATGCCTATCTCCGAGCATATGTTATCCGATAATGTTTGAGGATGAAGATGAATGTGAAGATGGAAATGATGCGAAAGAGGAGGAAAGAGGACCCAGTGACGATGGAACCAACCCCAAAATTGGAGAAATGCTTGCCAATGATACGAATGAGAGCATTTAAATGATTTTTTCTATGAACAAAATTAGATAAATATGTTGATGTTTGATTGAATTTGAAACTAGGAAGATTTTTATTTTTGGGTATTATGTTGAGTTGCTTTACGATATTAAGAATGCACAAGTTGTGATCATTTTAAGTTGTTTGTTTTCTTTCAGTTTTGTACATTTTGAAAAATGAAATGTCCATAAAAAGACATGCAAATTTGAATGGGTATACCAAAGTACACGAACTAGTTTCGAGCTCAGAAGTAATTTGGTGCTATGTAATAGCCCATACTCGGTTACTCCTAAGATCCGTTCTTTCTCTAACTAAAACGCGTACTTTTTTTTGTTCAATTAATTAAGTTCTAAGCTTGGGGATTACAATTCATTTCTGTGTAATCTAAGGACAAATGTAGTTCCAAGTCGGCATCCAGAAATTGGATTTCAAGATTATAGAGACGAGTACATTACAAACTCATAAGTTTGTTGGCTATACAAAAAATGCAATTGGAACATAAGACCCTAATCAAGAAAACCTAACTAGTACTTTCGACGCTTGTTCAAGAAATTTTCAAATCTCCAACTGTACGGGAACTTCAAAACCATGGCTTCATCCAACCACAGAGGCTTGAGCAAGAATCATGGGTCGAAGTCCTCAAGGAGGTCTCGATCGAACAACTCGGGTTTCAAAACTACGAGATTGTACTCCATGCCCAATATATATATATATATATATATATATATATATAAACTACTTTAAGAGAGGGTGGCAAGTTGTTAGATTGCTATATTATCGATTTGAACGTGCATCATAACATAGGGTTAGCAGACCCCATATTAAAATTTGATGGACAACACTTCTGAAACTATTTGGATTTGAATGAACTACAATTTTTTGATGAATTTTTTAAAATTTTAAGTAATTTTCGTGAGATTGAAGTTGGTAGTTTTGGGATGAGGGTGAGCGGGTTTGATATAAACATAAGTTCATGGATAATTAATTAATTACTCAAGTGCTCTTATAAGGGTCTGGAAAATGTGTATTTGTTGGACATAAACGACCCTTTAGATGATGTATATCATAGAGATAAATGGCCTCTAGATATAGAGTCCCCGAATGCTTACCCATTTGAGTGTAGCATTAGGTATTTTCAAAGAAACTCTCACGATCTTGGGAGGCCACAGTCTTTTATTCTAGGTCACTTCATAATATATCAATGTACTGTGTATGAGATTAACGCTAAAGCATTGTACCATGATATGCACCTAAAAACATGTGTTAACAAATACATTTAACACGTTTATTAGTATATTTTTTGGATGATTGCTAAGTTTTGTTAGGTATACATTTCAAAGGTTTTAGATGATCATTGTTGGTTTTCGTATCTAAATCCCTATTTTTGTAGACTTAATTAGATCTAAGGGACAGTGTGTCCTCACGAGCACCTAGATTCTGGCACCCAGCCAAGAGGAGAAAGGAGTCAAATATCAACAAGTGAAGAGCTGGCATGGCCATGTGATATTACACGGGTTGTGCCAGCCAAAATGGATGGTGCCGAATTGCCTTGCCACGGGCAGCAGAGAACTATACGGCCTATGCTGTTCAATGGATCCTTGTGCGACTAAGTATGGGCATGGGCCGTGCCATATTGCACAGCCCATGCAAACCAAATATCAAGACGAGAATACCAGCCCACGTACCAGGAAGATTTGCACACCTGCGTAATTACTTGTTCTTAAATCGACTCACAGCCGATGACACGTGCTGCTCAAAAGGTGAAATTAAGCTTCCAGTTGGCGGCCTGCGAAGAATTACACGGCTTGTTCCGTTTAAGCTCTCAAAAATCATTCCCAATCGGTGGCCCGAAAAGATATGCACAGCCGTGTGCCAAAGGTCGGATGACTAGCACCTAGCTGGTGGCCCAAGCACTGTTGTACGGGCTATTCCATACGGGCCATGTGCTATAGCACGGACTGTGCTAGGTAGAAGCTAAGGTTTTAGCTACCCTTTTTGGGCATCTTCTAAGGCCTAATTCCTACTACTATATAGGAGGACCTATGTTTACTAGGGTTTATGTTTAGATAATTTTAGATTCATTTTTTCTGTAGTTTTTCCTAAGAGTATGTAGAGAGAGAAAGGGGATAACCCTTCTCTCTTAGTTTAATTCTTCTTGTTTTGGGTATTGAATCCAATGAATCAATTAGGTTAAATGCTTAGAGATTAGTGATTTAGCTTGGGGATTTATATTTTTGTTCATGACTTGGTAATTATTTTGTGAGATTCTAAGATCCCTCTATCCTTTAAAGCTTGTGAATATTATGTCCACTTGTGCCTTATATTGATTTTAAATGCAGGATTTATACTTCTATGTTGGCATACACCTTAGTTTGCTTTCATGTATGGCCTATTGTTGTATGAGTGCCACTAGTGTAATAGGGACAGTGAGACCGCGACCGTGTGGGTGTATGCATATAGGTCATGAACACAAGTCCAATAATCGTATACTAGTTTGAGCTGGACTAGAGATCGATAGGTTTCTGATAAAGATAGTTAAGTACCAACTATGGTTGGCGCAGTTCGACCTATGGCGTTGCAACCCTAGAGTCGCCATAAGGTGCCATTCCATTTTCCTCTACAGGCCTTGGGAGAAGCATTCATAGTTGAGTATCGGGGACTTAATTTTATGGGGAAAAGCATATCTGCACAACGGGCAGGGCCGTTGTTGCACTTCCCTATATGCAGAGGTGGTGTCGATAGAAGAAAATGAGAGCACCCTTATGTGAGTGACAGGAGATGTCTTGACTATCAATCACACTTTGTGACATAAGTGTTAGGATAGGTTTATGCATTTTGTATTTAATTGAATCTATGATCAAAATAATATAATACCGATCATGTAATGCAAATATCCCCAAGTGCTAGCTTTATATAGTGTACTCTATTTTTCTTGCATTCTTGTAGTTGATAGATAACAACCCCCGCCCCTCTCCACCCCCTCCCCCCACCACACCCCACCCCACCCAAATAAAAACCTTTTTTGTGACACTAACTATTCCTGACACGTGACTGAATTGATGACCTGATTGCGAATTTTCATAGTTAACCTTTAAATTCGTAGAATCTCTGTGGATGACCCTGGACTTATCACTATCTACCCCTTGGTAGTTTAGTAGTAAGAATGGGAGCAACAATATAAATCTCTTGTATTTGATTCATAGCTCTTTTTAGGTTAATAAATCTCCCAAAAGGTTGTTTATTATAGTGACCCCGCATAGAGCGGATCATACCGACACCTGGCCATACCGACACCTGGCCATATCAAAGAGCCCACGTATACCACCTTAATGATATTTACTATATTAATGAGGGTAAGAGAATCAATCCAGGGACGAAAATATTCAAACATTTGATGTGGGTTGCATTATCAAAGAAGATGATTAAGAGTCTCTCCTATGGAAACTTGATTACTTTGATTTTCAAGAGCGTGGAAGGAATGTCGTTGTACGGGAAGGAGAAGCCTTATAGATGGTTTGACAAGAAATACTTTCTCAAGACTAAGTGGTTTCTCTTTGAGCACAAGTGGTGCCACAAGAGTCACGATGGAACCAAGCACAACAAGAGGCCGAGGATAGAAGAAGGTAAGGTAATTTATGCTCTTAATTATTAGATTTTTCAAATGCATTACAATGGACTGTTATTAATTATGTGATACATAGGAATCATACTCGAAATTGATTGGGTGGTTCAAAACTTGCTACAAGTGGATGCGCAACAGAATTTGCCAATTGAGAGAGCATGTGTGTGGAAGCTAGAGAGTCGCAAGAACGTGAATTTACATCTTCAGGGAGATCACGTCCAATGAAAGCCTCTTTGATGTGAACTTGTTGCATCCGCTTATGTGGTTGAAGGCTTCTTATCATTTTATCATATTGTTATTTAGGGGAAACACACTATTGTATTAAAATTTGGGAAATCTTGGAAGACTACTTTATTTCGTGTTTTAGGATGATTAAGTTCGAAATTTTAATACCTGTCCTCACTTTTAATTGATTTAATCGGTTCTTAATACACCTGATATTTATTAGGTTTTGAATAGATAATTACCTTGTAAAAAGGGTCAAAAATAACAAATGACCATTACACTCGATGCAGTTCCAAACTCAGAACTACATCCATACTTAATGTCTACCATCAAAATCTTCTTGATTAAACCTAAATTAACTTTTGTTTCTTCCTTGTTTGCTTCTTTTTCTTTCTCTTTCTTATCTTCTTGATATTTCCTTGGCCATAATCCTAAATACCTTCCTTGTCATCCATGCGACCTTAATAGGTACACAAACTCGATTCATCCTCTTCAAGCAAAATGTCATCGTCGTTGATCCCCATTAAACCATTTTGACCAAAACCAACCAAATCTTCAAATTCAAATTCCTGAAGTAATGCCCTCTTACTTGATCTCCCATCTAGGATCAATGGGATCTGCATATAAAAAACTTGATGCGCTTGTGAGGCTAATATAAATGGATCATCTCTCCAACTGATCCGACTTCAATCAACCAATCTGAATCATGTTCACTCAGTCCTTTTCCCACTATGAAAATCAGTCCATTGGCATTTAAATACGAGAACTCGAAGGGTCAATTAATCACGCTCTAAAATTCCTAATATTTTCCCAATGTAACAAGTGTTGTTATACATGGGATTCACTTGCACTTCCAACGTGAAAGGCCTGCGAAATGAGGATTACACCACTGTTGTGAGACACATCCTTATCATCTACTGATTTACTTTCAAGCGTCAAACTGTTGATGGCATACCCTACATATGAGCAAACTATTGATGTCATACCCTACATATGAGCAAACTGTACCATGAGTTCTAGGCGATAACCACTTAACTATTTCGGGATAACTACCAACCTCAACGTGACTTCATAGCCAATTTGTAAACATTGAAGTGTGTCGTTGTAGAACTTGGGCTTCATTGTAAGTAGGATTCACTACTCTTATTTCATCCATGTAGATATCAATGTATGGGAAAACATCATCGTGGTTCAGCAAAACATAAAGATGCACCACATTTAAATCTTCCACGCTTGGCTCAATAGATTTCCCTTTCTTACCGCTTGACCCTCTTGACCTCCCTCATGTCTAGATCGGGGAACGCCCACATAATATTCCTCCTTAAAATACTCAGTAAAAAACTTGATCACTTCATCTGCCACATATCGTTGCACAAAACTTGCATAAGGCCTGTACCGAATGTTCACAAAGTACCTAAAAATTTTCAGATACAACTCAAAGTGGTACATCCATCTTAGGAATACAGGACCACATAGTTTGATCTCCCTTACCGAATGAAAAATCTAGTGAACTATAATTTTAAAGAATGATGAAGGAAAGTACATCTCCACACGACACAAAACTTCCACATTAATCGCTTTCAACTGGTCAATTTTGGCAACACTAATTCTTTTCGAACAATTACACTTGAAGAAAAAACACAACTTAGTAATTCACAACCTTACTTGGGGTGAAAAGGAAGACCTTATGGAAATGACATTCAATTATTTCATCAGTTTGTGGAAATCATGGGATTTCAGACCGTCCAAGTTCAACTCTATCAAAGATATGCATGAAGCAATGCTAGACAAACAAGCCTTGGGCACCTTTACACTACTAAGAGTATCACATAATGATTTTGTTTCAGAATGAGACATGGAATAACAAGAGGGGTGGGGGAGGGGAGATAACAATCATCACCATTTGTCATAGGACCCAAACTCTTCTTAATGCCCATTTTAACCAAATCAAGTCAGGCCTTCAAAACATTCTTGGTCTTACCAGGGGTATCTAAAAGACTCCTAACTGAAGAATCGCACATATTCTTCTCAATGTGCATTACATCAAGACGTTTTTTAACCTCTAATTCCTTCCAATATGGTAGTTGAACAAATAGAGCATTTTCCCACTTCCTTCAAATGAAGATTTTTTCTTTCCTTTTCCAAATTCGTTCGAAAATTGCCTCACCCTTTCAGAAACCTCGTCACTCAATAATGGTATCAGAGGTTCTTTTTCCTTCATTTCTCCATTGAATCACTACTTCTTCAATCTCCATTAATGTCCCTCAGGGAGAAACCACCTATGCCCTTAAAATAGATGTTTCCTTTTCACACACAGGACATGTGAAGTGCCCTTTGACCGAGCATCCAGAATAATTCTCACCTGTGGGGATATCATTTATGGTGCAAAACAGAGCCTTCAATGTAAAAAAAAAATCTATTCACTTCCATCATAAGTGCGGACACCTTCATTGAAAAAAACCATCAAATCATCAATAAGAAGATCAAGGTAAAGATCAATATCATTTCATGGTTGCTTGTATCCCAAAATCATCAACAGACATACTTTCGTTTCATTATCAGCCACAAAGGGAGATCGTAAATCACTAACATAACTAGCCAAGAATTGTGTATGCTACTCATATTACCAAAATGATTCATCCTATGAGTAGATAATCCTAACCTCAAATGTCAGGGTTCAACTGCAAATTCTGGTAGATGGCATCAAGCTTCTTCCAATGCTCACCTTCTGATGTATGCCTAATCACATCATTTTCTAGTCGAACTCATTTAGAATGCCAGCGAAACTACTTGGCATATTTATTGCATGTGAACAATCGTTTCTACCTTGGAATGATAGGGAGATACCATAAGACTTTAGCCTGTGTCTTTTTCTTTGAGTTCAAACCTACTTCTGCACCGAAAACAATTTCACCCTGCTTCTGCTTGTACCAAAACTCACCACACACCTGACAACTTTCTCAGAACTCATTCTCCTTCCCCATGTATACCATACAATCGTTCGGGCATGCACCAATTTTTTTTAATTCCAATCCCATAGGACAAAGAATTCTTTTCGCTACCCATGACCTATCAGAATTAGATTACCTTTAGGAAGCAATTCCATAAATAATTCAAGAGTCTCTATCATCCCTTTATCCGTCTATCCAAATTTAACCTTCAAAATCATCATTATCAAAGTCTCACTCAATAGAAAATGTTTGAAGACCGTATACAATGTCGTCATTTTGTTAACATGCAAGGCTTTGAGAACCTCGGTTTTCCTGTGAAATTCTCTAGCAAGATCCTATACCATCTCATCAAATTTATCATGTCCATCTAGATCACCAGATTCCGTTGTTTTAACGTTTTCATCGCTCCCAACCTCCCCATGTGACACCCAAGAGGTGTAAGTTGTTTGAAACTCATGCATAACAAGATGTTCATATAACTTCTTCCTCCCAAAAATACATTATTCCTATAATTCTTATATGAGTATCGTGTATGCACCACACCATTCTTGGATGCATGTTTAAACGCCAATACAATAAATACTTCAACAAAAGGAGGATAATCGGGCAAATTACTGAGATCATTACCAATTATCTCAATGTGATCCATTACTACCTACGTACCTACGTTGAAATGGCACAAATCAACACATGCATTACCCTTAAAACAACCTAAACTCTAATAATCATTAATTCAAAAACATTCAAGTCTTAGAAATACATCCAATTACATAATAAGTATGCCCTTGCCCCATTCATACAACACATTACCCTACAAAAATACCTAAATCCTAAACAATAAATTCAACACAATTCACCTCTTATTAATGTACATCTATATATAAATTAATGAATGTGTAGACTTACCTTACCCAATTTATTTCCTCGTGAAGCACCAATGTATGTTTCCATTTCAAATATTTGGTTTTTCAAAATGGAAACCAGTATAAAATTACCCATATTTCATAAACTAGACATAGTTCCAAGTTCTAAACAGATTCTCAAAAGGCTACCATTTCGTGGGAGTAAGTTCTGAATCCCAAACACAGTCCAGGATATATTCTGAATTCAAAACGACTCTCAAGCCTTCAACAACGAGGAAATCACTCATTTACGAAATTATGTGTACAATCAGATCCTAGGTTCCCAGCTTGGAACTAATGACAATCAAATTCATCCCGACATAACCGCCTTTAAAATCGGTCAATTAAAGGAGGTCATAATTGAACTTCCTTTAAACGAAGTCAATTAGAGGCGATTTATTAAAAACCACCTTTAAAACACATTGAACCGCCTTATACAAAATGAGAGGGTCCAAATTACAAGAGTTCTAAGTTTAGAACCCCCAAGAAGAATTCTCTTAAAGAGGCGCCGTTAATAAGGCTTCGTCTACTAGTGGAAGCCAAATGTTTTTTAGAGAATGCATAAAATATGATTAATGAAATATTCTCCAAGCACTAAGGTGAGTAAAAACTATTGTTTATTTAAAGGGAACTAAGATTTTTTTTAACTTAAATCATAAAGTGTATAAAAGATATTTGTTCACACACCCAACAACACGAAAACACACTATTGGGGGACACCCCATTAGGCACCGGTGTGATGGGGCATTGACCCACCCCCTCCCGGTGTCGCTAATATATGGCCTTTTTAGGGGAGATCTACTAAGTAGACCGAGAGGAGGACGTTTCAAAGATCAAAGATAGAAATTTATATTGTTGCTCTCATTCCTGCTACTATACTGCATATGGGGTAGATAGTGGAAAGACCGGGGTTGTCCACAAAGATGTTAGAAATCTAAAATTTAACTACACACAGCCACAATCGGGTCGTCAATCCGACCACGTGCTAGTAATAACTAGTATTGCTAAAACAAGATTTTGGGGGCGGTTTACTAACAACTACGAACATGAGAAAGAACTAGAGAATGAAACCATATTAAACAAACACTTGAGAACCATTTGCGTAATATGATCGATGTTATATTTTGATCCTCGATTCCATCACATACAAGATGTACAAGCCTATTCTAGTGTTTGTGACACGTGTTGTGGTCGATGGTCAACACTTCCCCATATCTGTCACATAGAGTGCCAATCTTCCATCTGCACCACCTCCATAATCAGGGGAAGACAACAATAGCCCTTCCTTCTGTGCAGATCTGCATCTCCCCAGTATGATTACGTCTCGGGCACTACACCATTAATTCTTCTACCTAGGCCTACAAAGACAAAGGAGGTGAATCATCTTATCGATGGCTTTAGATTACTAACCCTAGTTTGCTACTAACACTATCTCTATCTGTAACCCTCTGAGCCAATTTTTTGGCTAAAACTAGTGTATGGTAAATCGTAATGTTAACTCAGCGATCCACATGCACACACCCATGTTCCCGGAGTATCGTTACCCCAAGCACAGCTAGGTTTCCTTCCACAAGGGATATCAATAACTGTGCCAACATGAAATTAGATGACGCTGTGTGCCAATCTTAGTAAGACAATCATACAACTAATAAGAACATGAAGAACAAGCCAACAAAATAATCATAAACACAAAAAATGGTAGATCTATATAATCTCCCAAAACAAACACCAAATCATGAATACAAATACAAACCCCAAGTTAACTAACTACTCCCTATGCATTGAACCAAAATATTACATTGGATTCAATGCCTTTGGGCAAAAGAAAAATAAACAGAAGAAGAGAAAAGATTTTAGAGAGAAGGAAGAGCTTATTTCTCTCTCAGCCTACTTTAAGAGTATAAAATGAGCATAAACTTAAACCCTATCAGACATAGGTTGATATATAGTAGTAGAGAATTGGGCTTTGAAAAAGGTCCAAAGTAGGCCAAAAAAACCCTAGCGGTCGCAAACGACACGGGATGTGCAACCGGGCACGAGTCGTACCAGTCTGGTGACCTCGTGCTCACATGGGCCGTTTGCCCTGGCATAGGCCGGGTAGCCTCAATATGACACAGATAGGCCTATCTGGCACGACTTGTAGCCTCATGTTGACACAGGATGTGTTGGCCGGGATGGGCCATCGGCTAGTGTTCTATTTTGAACTTCTGAATTGTGCGCCCTGTGTCGTCTGGCACGCGCCATAAATTGGAAACATTTCTTGATCCGTTGAACAGCGCGGGCTATGTCGTTCTCCGCACCCCGTGGGCTGGTCTTTGCACTTTTGGTGTTGAAACGACACAAATCATATGTAAGGGCAAGGTATGTGTCCATACTTAGCCTCACGAACGAATTTGGTGACACTGGCCGGCTGGTGCCAAACAGTTCATGCATAGAGAATATGGCATGGCCTATGCGGGAAGGCACGATCCGTGTCGGGCACCTCTAGCTGGTTTGTGCCGGTTGATGCTGCCGTTCCGTTTTGACATTTTTGAACTCTGATTCCACCTTTTTCCGGCTCCATCCCATCTACTACCACGTTTTTTATCTGTGGCCTTCTGTCTACTACCATCCTTGCGAATGAATTTCAAATATCTTTTACCACCCGCGCAGATGGCCTTCTACAAAATACTACTGAAGTCCTCACGAACAACCTACTAGGAAGCTCACAAAAGAAGATCTAGGTGCTCGTAAGGACAAGGTGTCCATTAGATTCAATTAAATCTACATAACTCAGGATTTAGATAAGTAAACCATCAATGGTCATCTAAACCCTTTGTAATGTAAACCTAACTAAAACTAACAATCAACTAAACAAAACATAATTACAAACGTGTCAAATGCATTGCTTAACACATGCAATAAGGTGCACATCAGGCATAGGCACGGTTATTTAAACCCAAAAAAATTGTTGCCTATGTGTGTGGGAGGGTGCTAGATGGCGTTTTCCAAGTTGCACCAATTGTTTTACGCTCATGCAAATGAAAAAGAACAGGTGCCAGAATGCGGCACTGCTAGTTGTGAGATTGGATGGTATGTTATTTGAGTCCAGTTCCACATACATGCACCAGTACCATTGATATTGTGAATACACTCTATATGAACCCGGTGGTAGGTATGGGCACCGGTTTGTTTATCTACACCAGTATCTTGCAGAACCAGTGTGGGTGTTCTGAGCAACGGTGCCTTTTATGCTGCCAGTGGAAGAATTGTAAACCAATTCTTTGTATGATGCCGGAACTTGAATTTCAGCATTGGTTCTATTGTTAAAAGCCGGTGCAGATGAACTGATGACTTTGCAGCACTGATTCTAGTTCATGGTGCTAGGTTTTTAACGAATTTGAAATGTGCATTTTTATTTGCATGCTCCCATCCTAGACCGAATTCAGGAAAATAGTACTAGTTTTCAAACATTTTCAAGATCTAATTGGATTAGTTTATCATCGTATAAAACTAAATAATTGGATTGACAATATTTCATAGAAATGAATGCAATGAACGGAAAGGAAGTGGTTTGAAAACGAGTAAGTAAGGAAACAAGACAACGAATATTATACTACTTCAATCCACACTTCAACATAAGAAAAAAAACATCAATTAAACTATCATCTTACTCTATTTGTACCAATTCAAACTGCACATGAGACTTTTCACGGTCTCCAAGAAACATAACTGACTCTTCAAATCATTAAATACGTGTAATAACACATAAAAAGTTGAGATATAGAAAATAATTGTTACAAAGAATTAAATAATATCACATACGATAACATGTTTATATATGATGCTGGGGATCCTTCCAGGCCGGCGTAATGTCCGAAACTGGTGCAGGGTAGCAAGCCTACTTACTCCTCCTGCAAAAAACGGTCTCGGGGAGGTCCAGGGAACCGGCTTTGATGCCTAAATTGTGGACAAGGAAGAAAAATCAAACCCCAAATTCACAGGTCGTGTAGATGTGCACGACCCATGAAGCTCACACCCTCTCACCTCCACATCACCATTTTTCCCAACCACCCCAAAATACCACCCGAACCTATTTACCCTCAAACCACTTGAGATGCATAAAATTCAAAACCAAAGAGGTAACCATCCATTGCGATTTCAATGCTTTATTCAATTTGTGGTGTATGATAGTGGATGCGATTGGACTTTCTTGATTAGAGGCTATAGGTAGTACATTGTGGTGATGGCAGCTTGTTCAATAGTTCATGATTTTGCTACTAAGCGTATATTTGGTGTTCGTTTTTCATTGTAAGTGCTTTCCTATATCCTTCCCTTGACATATGTTCTAGATTGTGTATATGCATTGAGAAAAATGCAAGCTTTAAGTGTGGGGGAGGGGAATTAGATGCTACTTATGATATTTAGTTGTTTTTATGCAGTAAGTAGCTCTTTTAAGAGCGGTTTGAAAAAAATATGAATAAAATATATCCCGCTAAACAGAAAACCTGAAAGGGCAACTCAGGAAAAAATGGGGGCCCGGATAGGTTGAAAACATGAAAGCGTAACCTATGCAAAAACTAGAGGCAAAAAGGTGTGGAAAAAGGTGATGGTGAGCTTGACAAAGGAAAATTTGTGTGAAACTAGGATGAAAACCCGAGAGGGCTTCTAGGAAAACTAAGAGAATTTAAAAGATTTTATGCTTCTCTTGGATTTTCTATTTGGTAGCTTCTTGGGTAGCATCACATTTTATGTATAACTCACTCTTGTTATGGTTTTCTGGTTGTTTAGATTGCTTTAGGTTCGGGATGTGAGAGTATGAGAGATCTTATGTCTTGGGGGCTGGGGTGGTCTGGGAATAAAATGTTGGGTGTTTTGGGAAAACTTTTGCATGCCACTTTATGCTTAGATCTTTGCTTGTTCTTGTTCACTCGAGGACGAGTAAAAGTTTAAGTGTGAGGGATTTGATGAGAAGTCAAATGCATATATTTATTGAAGCATTTAACATATCTTTTGTTATGTTTTTGTTGGAAGATTGTTAGGTTTAGATAGGTTTACATGACGACCATTTTTGGTTTTCCAATCTATATCCTTCATTTTGTAGCCTATTGTGAACCTAGTGGGCTTTTGTCCCTACGAGCGTCTAGATCTTATTTTGTGAGCTTACTTTTAGATTGTTCGTAAACACGTCACGGTAGGTAAATGAAGAACAACTAAAAAATTAGTAGAAAACTGAAGGCCAAAAGTCAAAACATGATAGAAGATAGAGGGGTTAAAGAAAGAAGCAAAGTTTAGAAGTGTCAAAGAAATGGCACGGGCCGTGTAAAATGACACGGCCTGTGCCAGCCTCCATGCCACAAGAAGATGATTCTAAGGACGGGCCGAGTAAATCTACATGGCACGTGCATGAAGAGCTGGAGAATTTCGATGCCCAGGCAATGAGATGTACAAATATGCAAGTCCTATGCACTCAGAAGATGAAGATTGAAGACCCAGACAACGGGCCATGCAAACCTTCATGATTCGTTCTCATAGTTTAGGATTCGCATGCTTCCAGACGATGTTCCGTGGAATATTGTAAGAGACGTGATGGCCGGGCCGTCCAAACCTGCACGGCCCGTGCTAGCGTGGCACTAGAGTTTTTCAATTTTGGGCTTTTTAAGGTCAATTTATCTCTCCTATAAAAGGAGCCTTTGGCCTCTTAGGGTTTGGAAAGTAGTCATAATGTAGATTTAAGAGAATAGTAGGTAGGAAGCGAGGCAAGGATAATTCTCTCTTTAAGGTTCTTCTTCTTCTTCCTTCATTTAGTCCTTAGGTCCATGTCATTTAATCCGATGAATGTCATGTATTTAATAGTAGTAGAGTAGTTTATTTCTTGGGGTACTTATTTGTAAGCATGATTTGTGAGACTTATTAGATTCATCCTATTTTTCCATATTATAAAAGTAGTGCTTAATTTGTAGTTTAATTTCTTTTTGTGATACATTCTATGAAATATGTTAAGATGCATACTTGATTTATTTCTTTCATGATATTGTGCTAGGATTCAAATGCCAAATTTTGGGAGTGTTAGATATTGGCACTATGGAAGTTTTGTGAGTACCGAGAGGATATGTGCGTTAGATCCCCCTTGTGAGTGATGTGGTGGTAATAGACAATAATATTAATTAGCTAGTCGTGTGAGAAATTGCATGTTAGGAACATCATATCTAAGGCGTTGATGCTATTAAAATCCTAATGGGGAAACCTGGGATTACCCCGATAATTAAGCGTTTTTAATTTGTAGCGAATAGGATGGCGGGAACTCTAGAGTTATCACGAGGTACTGATGTCCTCTTCCTTTTGAGGTCTAGGATCGGTGCTCATAGTGGAGATCCCAGTTATTTGATTGGGTTCACTCCCGCTTCTAACTGTTGCAACCTACGCAAGGCATAGTTAATTTAATCGGGGGCCGGTTAGCCCCAAGAGTGAACTACGAGGGAGGTCAGTAAAGAACCACACCCCTAGCAAGTTACGGAGGAGTTGAAATGTTAAAGAGTGGGGTAGAACCAGTTGTGTGGTAGACAATGGGAGTTCTCGGGGAATTAACATCCCAACACTACGTGATATAACATGAAAATAGGTTGATAGTTGCTTATGTGAATTAGAGTCTAGAATCAAACCTATACATTGACCATATGATGAAAATAACCCCTAATATTAGTAAATTTATACTTTATCCTATTTTACTTGCATGATTAGTAGTTTTAGATTCAAACACAAACACACCATCTCCCTGCCCCCCCCCCCCCC
>JAULKM010153075.1:35538-50015 GCA_032355605.1 Rubia tinctorum
TTCTTACTACTAGCTATTCTAAACACGTGATTAGGGTAACGCCCAAGAGTATTTTTTTTTGGCTAACCCTTAGACATTAGTATCTCTGTAGATGACACATAGACTTACCACTAGCTGCGCTATCATAGTTAGAAGTGAGTGCAAGAGCAGCACATACAAATCTTTATCTTTGACCCCTCACACTCGTGGGATAATTACGACCCTGCGTCCATGCAAACCAGCAACTCTAAACCGCACCACACACGCCTTTGGGCCATCCAATGCTATCCACCTAACTGATCACGGTCTGTGTTGTCCTTCCAGATCTCGTGTTGCGTTGTGTAAATAACACCAGAGCCATTTGTTCCCAACACCCGTGCGTGCAACCCCTGGTTTTCCGCCAGACCACCACTCTTAGTGTTCCGTCACGGTCCAAGAAGACCTTTCTCTATCTCCTTGTAACAAATGGTCTTCTCTTTTGCTTGTTATAATTTATCTGGATAGTTAGCTTAGTTTCTTTCTTGGAGGTCAATGCCTTCATGCCTTTATTTTCTTTGACCTTCTCTTGTTCTAGTAGCTTTCACATGTAGTTACTTTCGTTTAACATATATGTATTGAGCTACCCATATCCGGTTAGCACTTTGCGATATATTGAACGAGTATTTTACTCCCCAAGTTATACTGGCTTATATTGCACTAGTTTCTCGATTGGATGTTAATCCTTCCATACCAAAATCATGTGTATTTCACTGCATACTTGTCCACATTCCTGTAAAGGCTTATTGTGCATGGAGAAACTAAATTGAGTGTGACGTACATGGGAATCTGAGGGTATTCTTTGTATTCTAGCATAGCTAGGCAGAGCCAATCATTGAGCGCGTAGTGAAAGGGTCATTACTGTGACTAAAAAGACCGATCGGTTAAAGAAAATTGAGAGGGATCTATTTGGTGAAGCATATAGGTCATTGGAAAAATATATAAATAATGGATTAATGGATTAGCTTTAAGGACATGAGTGTCTATCCATAACCTATTATTGTACTGCAAAATGAATAAATTTTTATCCGTTCGTTGAAAACTTTTGCGAATGTAGTCAACCCTCTCCTGAACAGTACACCCGATTTCTTGAGTAAACACGGGTACAAGTACCCTATCCAACCCTTGTTCTTTTGGTTTGCAAAATAATACATGTACCTTCAAAATGGAATTGGATTTCATCAATTAGGGAAAATGATCACGAATTATGAATAACTTGCAAAAAGTGAAATGATGAACTACTTACAATAAGTATAGGGACATTATCTTCTGGTTCACTTGGTCACACCTTCATAGGTCTTCAAAGTTAGTCCATGATGCAATTATTTTTCACTTTTGACTGAATACCCATTCATTAACCGAGAATAAGTAAGTTGAGTTCCTTTAGTGTTTGACCATGAAATCATATAGACCTTCACAAAATATTGTGACTCCTTAATAACCTATGCCCGGGTGATACAGGGTTTCTTATTCTTTTCCGCCTCAACAATTGGCTTAGATGTCATTATTGGTGTCTCCTTCAAATGACAATCTTTGATCGGTCTGCATAAATGAGGAGACAAGGCCATAGAAGGAACATTCCTCTTGCGGATCCCACTCGCTTGTAGTCACCTTCTTCAATTGGTAATAGGGCTTTGAGGACCTTTTGGTATTACATTAAACTCTACAATTTCCATCTCCAATTGGAACAGAATGATGATGCCGCATCGAGTCGTGTAGAATTCCATCGATAACGTGTAGTGGCCTACCCTTTTCACCTCGATCAATGTATAGATCACACAAATGCGATGTCTACATTGTGAGGGAGAACATACACATTGTTAAATAAAATTTTAACCTAATACCTATCAATGAAATAATTTAATTCGATCAACCTTGTTTTAGGATGACACAATGTCATTGACAATGTAATTTTCTTTGTGTTGTGGGATCAAGAATGGGTTGTTGGTTCATCTCCACTTCTCTCGGCAAGTGTCATGACACTCTAGATGTTGGCATCAAATCGGGTGTCAATTCTTCCAAATTCTCGGATAAAGGGAGGCTCGTGTGCTCAACCAACTTTCGAATCATTAATTCTTGTTGCTCTATCTTCTTGCCTCTAACGAGGGCTTCCTTTTGCAACACATGGACTCTCGATGGTTTAGCGCGATCGTAGGTTCAAACTATCCCAAATACCTCTCTTTAGGACAAAAATGATCCCACTCTTCTGGCATGACCGGGATGGTCAGGTTTACTTGAAGCCTCACAAAGAATAGCATGCTTACCCGATGGAATGAATCGCCCCTCCAATTAGTCTTTCTTTAACTTTGCCTGCAAATGAAATACAATTCCATGAATAGTAATTAAATAAAATATTACAACCCTGAAATTAGAATGGATACATAAAGTCTTACCACTCATTTCGCAACTTCAATGATCGGAGGTTTATCTTACCTACCCTTTTTGTTTTGTCAGCTCTTCAAAAAGAGATCACACCTATCTATCTCTTGCACATTGATCGGAGTGACTGATGAACTCGCATCTTCCTCGCTCATCCCCCCATCAATGGCATTTTGAACATCCCTTTCAAAATGTTCTTTCAATGTTTCGATGGCCGCTAATTCATATCCATCGCGGCTCTTCCAGTGAGGTTTTTTTTCAATGCATTACTTAGTTTTTTTGCCCTTTTACACTAGATTTTAGGATTTCACAACCATGTTAAAAGTAAATGGAAAATAATAACTAGAGACAAATAAAAAATTATTTAAATCACTAACATTTTCCTCATCATTCAAGGTTCTCTTCTTATGAATTTCCCAACTATCCGATTGAATATGTGTATATGTCAACCATGGATGATCACCCTTTATGCTAGAAATATGTAATCTCTAGACAAAGTGTTCTTGTGTTCTCTCCAACCTTTTGACATTATGGCCATTGCTTTCTTCTTCGAATTATCCAAATCAAGACAATTGATCTTAAACAGCCTCTATAAAACTTATTCAAAATCAAGATAAAATATATGTACCTCAATTCAGATGAACCCTAGATGTTAGGATAAAGGTAGAAGCATAAGCAAAGTAAGAAATGCTAGTGGGTAACTTGCATTCCATCCAAAGGATGTCTTTGTATTCTTTAGGTACCTCATGTTAGTTACCGTACTTGATGTCTACCCTTGTCCTACCGACTGTGCCTACCACTCGACCACTTAGCACGCTCTTCGAGCAAACATTTTCCACATTGGTCGAATGTTAACAATGTTGACTCTTCCTTGTTATTCTACATTCTAAAGTTCTACAGTGTGTCCTAGCTATAACAATCTCTGCCGACCACTCTTCTTCATCATCTTCATCGCTAGTTGTATCGGAGAGTCCCTCAAATGAACTTGTTGTTTCTTCTCGAGCGCTTTTCATTGACATTATAATACCTAAGGACAATCAGTGTATTCCACTTGGAATCAATATGGCACAATAGAATACATTACATAATAGAAAGCTATAAGCGGATCATAATAGCACACACTGTCTACATATATCTTAGGAAGAACACTAAAAAATATTTGTGTATCATAAGCTAATCACATCAAAATATAACACCAACACTTTTATTTTTACCTTTTCAACAATATATGGGAACTAGATGTTGAAATATTCTAGGTAGAACATTCGCTTCACCTTGTAAAAACCCTAACCAAAATCAAAGCTTCTTGGTGTTGATTCTTCAGAGATTATGTCATCGAGATGATAAAAACTAGGGTTTTATAAGATTTTGCAATGTGGGTAAGATTTTATGAGAGATTTGTGAAGAATTTTTGAAAATGATGGTGTTTGGAGAATTTTTGGAGGAGAAAACACGAGGGACCTCTTGCTCAAAACAAATGGGTATTAATTACACATTTGAAAACCACCTTTTTTGCCATGTTTTTTTAAAGCCAGAAATGTGTTCCGATATCGTAACAGTAATCGGATGTATTGTTCTGAATGAGGAACTACATCTTTTCTTTGTCAAATACGACAAACTAAGTTCTGGATTCGGAACTCATTCTCCTTCTATAAACAAAACTTGGGATCAGGTTTCATAACAAATTCAAAACTCTAAATCCCCAAATATTGATTTTCCAACTTTATGAACTCATAACCTCGATTCATTATTCTCCTAACAAACTATCCAATGGTTCCTAGATATCTCGGCGGTAAATTGGGTGGTGGACGTGGGAATGCATCCATTAGTAGGCAACAAGCAACTCAGGAGCAATTCGAAACCGTAGAAAGGTTCTTCAATCTGGGTGCTGATCAAAGGTATATGGCATTCAATCATAGAAAATTCATTAACACAAAAGTTATTAAAACATTGGATGTTGTTCCACTAAGTATAGGGCATTTGATAAGTAAATTTGAGGTGTTGGGTTTTAACAATTTACTCCTTTTAGATTAACCCCTCCATTATGATGAGATCCTACAGTTTTATGCTAATTTATGACAGTGTAGTAATGACAAGTACTAGACAATCTTAAATAATGTGACAATACCCGTTACAAAGTATTCAATAAATGATGCCCTAGGTTGCAAGTACACTAACCCTACCAAATTGAAACATGTCGATGAAGGGGGACCATATGAAATTTTTGAATCAACAGAATTGGCCTAGAGTTACGGAGGTAACCCCATTGTGCCCGGTGGCTATAGCTAAAAAATATTTCAATAGGTCGGGATTGACACCCGGGCAGGCAAAGAGCTACGATGTGGGGGTGTTTTCTGTAGATGATAGGTTAGTTTATGAGTGGATTTGTCAATATGTCCTACCGCCGGGGGGGCCATGCATGCGAGCCTACAATTGGAAACCTCATGATATTCTACTATGTGATGGAGGGTGTGAAGCTTAACCCTGGGTCATACAATTTTAATGTACATGTTGAAGGTCGTGGTGGGTAAGAAGAAAGATCTTCTGAATGGTGGCTTGATCACGGTGTTGATCAAGAAGTGGAAGGTTTTGCCCGTTGACAAACAATTGCGCTTGGAGTATTATGACGGGGTTTGGTTTGACCGCAAGCATTTGGTCTTGAATGAGGAGAATATTAAAGTCCAGCGCACAATTCTCAGGGCATTCGCTAGGGCAGCGAAGAGAGGGACGGACGCTGTGATGAGCAGAGCATAGGCATCTTCATCTTCGTGAGTTGTCAAAGCTTATCAATTTCAAGCATAATTTTTTATTACCTTTCCATAATAAGTTTTTCATAACCAGTCGTTATATTTGGCAGGTAGCCGAGGTTCATTGATGAGCACCTTGAAAAGGTACATGTCATGCTTTTAAACTGAAGTTAATGCCGCTAATGCAGAGCTAGCAAAGGCCGAAGCTGGGCTAAAGAAATTCATCGAATCCACCAGACTCCAGATCCTGGTCAGTGACAACGATCGTATGCCAAACTTTAAGGCCATTTATTCAGACAATGACGAGACCGAATGTGAAAACGGTGTAGGAGGAGAGGAGGACCCTGATAAGACCGACTCAAAAATTGATGAAAAGTTAGGTCGATCACTTGATGAGGATTGATTGGTGTTGTAATAGTTGATAATTAGAACATAATATGTTTTGGATAATTTTGAAGTTTGGATAATAATTAGTGATAGATTATTTTGGTTTTAGAATTTGGTTTATTAGAAATTTTTATGTCACTCCTATTCTATTCCATTAATATCAATACTAGTGATTCTTCACTATTAATGAATGGCCTATGAATGGCCTGGAACTAAATGGTTTTGACTAACAAGATAACCATACCTGATGAATTAGTTCCAATAGAGGAACCTTGTCATTTCTTTACAAATATGTTCCCAGAAGATGTTCAAAGCTCGGAACCATTTTCTTATGACAGAAAACATAAGACACAAAATGGATGGTACGAGCTCAGAACTCCATTCCCTAGCTCAGATATAATTTCAATAACCAATCTGGTCTACGCAAATAAAGGTTTATTTTCAGAGTTATTTTGGGATACTCTGTTACGAGGTTGGGCGGGATCTAATACATAATTTGAAACCACGAATTTGGTAATTACGAGCTCGAAACTCCCATTCAAGGCTCTGGCATATTTTCAAGAACCAATCTGGTCCATGAAAACAAAGGTTGATTTTCAAAGTTATTTTGGGATACTCTGTTACGAGTTTGGAACAGGATCTGATATATAATTTGAAATCACGAATTTGGCTGTTACGAACTTGGAACAAATGTTCTGAGCTCAGATGTTATTTCAGGAACCAATCTGGTCAATGAAAACAGAGGTTAATTTCCAAAGTTATTTTGGGATACTCTTTTACGAGTTCGGAAAAGGATCATATACATAATTAGAAACCATGATTTTAGCTGTTACAAACTCGGTACCAATGTTCCAAGATCAAATGTAATTTCAGGAACAAATCTGCCCAAAAGAATTTACAACTTCTAGTTGAAGGAAAACCCCAAAGAAATTATTCCGGACTTAGAACTAAAAATCGGATTAGTGTTCTGAAAGCTCTGAAACCAGTTCCGAGTTAGGAACTAAAAAATCGAACCTTTGTTACATACCCACAAATTGGTTTTCCACTCGGAACCGAAGTGCCTATATAAAAAAACAAATCGGGATTCAATCTAAAAACCCTAAAGCCATTTTCGACAGTGGAATTCCATCACGCACCCTAATTCAAATCCTCATATACCCTAGAAACATCTCATCATGTCATCTTCAAATCCTAATGCACCAGTTCGCGAGCGATGATCTAAATTCACAAAAGGAAGCCAATCGAGGAATCCAGGCTATGAAGCAAGGTTTGTTTCTCATGAAGCCCAAACTAGGTTCAATGCTTTGAGGGAAGATGGAAAATTATTAGATTCATATATCCTATATTTTAATGTGTACAAGAGCATAAGGTTAATCGACCCCGTTAATTTTTTGAGGATCAACATTTTCTTAAATTTCTTAGTTTGAATGAACCCGGTTACTTTGATGAGATATGTCAATTTTATGCTAATTTGCATGAGGTGGAGGGTTCGGGTAGTTATTGGACTAGGGTGAATGGGTTTAATGTTAAGATTAGTCCATGGATTATCAATCAAAATATTGAATGCCCCCTACCAGGGTCATGAAGATATTTACCCTCAAGTGGAGGATGGGCCTTTAGATGACGTTTATCATAGGGGGGAATGGCTGTTTAATTATGAATATCCTAGTATTTACCCTATTGCTTGTAGTGTGAAGTATTTTAGATACAATCCTCATGATCTAGGTAGACCAGAATCGTTTGATATAAAGGAACTCAAAATAGACCAACGTATTGTGTACAAGATAAAAGCTCAGTCAACAGTACCCACTACCGGTCACATCACATCGCCAAATTACTTGACACTGATGATGTTCTACTATGTCATTGAGGGAGCCGAAGTTCATCCCGGCATCGCAATTTCTAAGCACATGATGTTTGTAGCTACATCGAAGAGATTAATCAAGAATCTGCCTTATGGCAACTTAATTACGTCGATCTTGCACGGTGTGAACGGGTTGGATTTTCGTGGGGAGGAGAAGGCTTGCAAGTACTTTGAAAAATAGTACTTTTCGAAGAAAAATGGATATTGTATGAGAAAAAGTGGTGTCATCGAACGATAGATGCAGCCGAACCTCACAAGAGAGCAAGGGTTGAAGAAGGTACATTGACTATTTTAAAAATATATTAATTGTTATTTGAAAATTGATTTTACAGAGGAGTCTGGACCTAAATTTATGAAAAGCATGAAGAATTGCCTCAGACATGTTCGCGACGAAGTATGCCAACTCAGGGAGCATTTATGGAAGCTTGAGAAGAAACAACGTGCTTATGAGCGAGCTTTCAATGAGTCAAAGAAGCCCTGCCTCAAATGATGCTCATCTGTGTGACATGTTGTAGGCCTTCCGTAGGAGATGCTTCAAACTCTGTTTCTTTTGGTTTTAACCGTACCAGACTTGATGAATTATTATGTCCTTATGTTAAATTCAATGTACTAGACAAATTAAATTAGTGCAAAATTATATTGTTTTCGTTTTGCTTTTTTTAATAGTTTGCGTACAGATTTTTATTAGCAAAAAAGGTGGTATAGCTTATTATATCAAGGTAATGAGGAAATAAGAGAAGCAAGGAATGATGACCACTTGTCCATAATTGGTTCTGAACTTGGAAAAACAATCAGAGACAGTTACGAATGCATAACATTATTCGTCATTTCAATAGCCCTGATCCATAAAGGTTCCTAGGTCAGAACCATATTGGTATCCTAGTTCCAAGTCCGGAACCTAAAGGCGGTTATTCATTGAACCACCTTTGATTCATATAAATGGAAGGTTGTTCCAAAGACCATAAACCGCCTTTGATTTTTAAATGCATCTAGAAACACGTTGTTCCGAGCTCAGAACCGTTCTAAGAAGGTGGTTCTAGAATATTTTAGCTGAATCGCCTTTGAACTCTGCCTTTAATAGGTCATTCTCAACTAGTGGACATAGGATCCGACCTTTCCTCGAGAGTATAAAAAAACTAGAAAGAGTATTTAATCCCCACAGTTAGAACCACTGATGTGGGGAACTCCTTCCAAGTGATGAGTACCTGCAATAAAGGTCCTCGGGAAGGAAGTTTCGACACTCAAGTTAGTGTAGCTGTCTTTTTATATTTCTCCGAGTGGAAGAGACTTACCTCATATGGTGTTCTTCCTCTTTATTTATAGGGCCTTTGGCCATGTGCATATGGTTTGTGTGTCATGTTCACTTCTCCTATATCGTAGCCTAGCAGAGGGCATCATGGTGGGCATACTTCTCCGCCCTTTCCGAGAGTGGTTGCTTATCAGGGAGGTGGCATGGCTAGCTTATTTTAGCCATCTATTTTTTGGCGAGATGGTTCCTATATTAGAGTTTCGTAGGTTGTATGTATAGCAACTTGATTTTAAAAGTATTTTTCAATAAAACACTTATAAGAGTCAAAATACATCTTAAGCATTAAGATCTTCATATGTAGATCAAAGGGGATGATTGGCCTCAGTAAAAACAATTACTAGGTAAATTATTTTATAAATTTAATATAAAATATCACAAAAGATTTTTGAAATGACCTTAACCGATCTCATTAAAAATCAGCAAAGGTTTTAGTCAAAGTTAAGATTTATATGTTGCCCATGTTCTTAATCCTATACACTTTAAGATAGATGGTAGCAAGTCCAGGTGTCTTCCACATGAATAAAAAGGGTTTAAAAATAGTGTCGCAAAGTTCACCCTTGGGAGTCACCCTAAGTGTGTGTCAGGAGTAGCAAGCATAACAAGGGTGTTTTGTGTTGAGATTAACTACAAACTACTAGTATAAAACTACAACAAGATTAAGATGATTATAACTAGCCTTGGAGGTAATTGCATCACATGATTGACTTAAATGATTTGATCCTAGACTTCTAAATCACATTAAAGATCTATAATTCTATTTAGCGCTATATCACACGATGTGGAGATGTTAGTTTCCGGGAACTCCCTTGGTCTGTCACACGTCGATTTTGCCCCCTCCTTAACACATCTTACCTCCTCCACATATAGCTTGAGGTGCACTGCAAACTGGCCACCTCTAATCCTCACTACTGTGGCTAACAGGCCCCCGCTTAAAGGAATAATGCCTTGCGTAGGTCGCAACTGCTAGACACGGTAGTAGGATGGATTATAGGGCGCCTCCACTATGAATACCCATCCTAGACCTCAATAGGAAAAGGACAATAGTACCTCGTGATAACTCTAATTTCTATAGCTACACGGGCCCAACACTTAGTTTCTACAAGCTAGGAATTACCTCTCGGGTATTAATTGAGATATCCCTATTTAGAAATTTAATAGCACCCACTCTAGTCCAACCAATCTGCCCTAACCGTAGGAATTATAGGATGCTCCTAAACACCGGGCACGGTTGATCTTTTCACCATTATCACCCTATTACCACCCCGACATCTCACAAATTTGTGCTACCCCCCGTTGCTCATGAGGCTACAAACAAGTTTGAAAATCCACACTCCCAAGATAAATTCAAATCCTAGTGCTAAATCTTGCATGAATTAAAGTAGATGTACATCACAATCGCATTCAATACATAGATTATAACAAGAAGTTAAATCACAAATTAAGCAGGATGTTAATAGCAGTAAAAATAGAAATGAATCAAAAATTTATGCTACTATGATTAAACCCATGACATTCAATGGATTAAATATCGTGGGGAAGCAATATGAATGAAGAGGGAGAGGGAGAGGGAGAGAGAGAAAAAACTATATATATTACAAGTGTAGCCGCCCTCTCTCTTTTGGTTTATAAGAATTAGATCTTTTATAGTGTAGAGGGAAGAATGCCCATATGGCCCAACTCAAAACCATAGCTGCTAGTCGAGCTTGGTCCGTACTACTTTGCACACCACGTGTGGAATGGTTCATGTATATCAGCACAAACAATATTCTGATAACTTGTCTCGGCACCTCTGATTTCAAGTGTCGTGTCATTCTGCACGGCTCGTGTCCTGGAGCTCTGATTTGTGCCTATCTGATTGCACAGGTCATGCCATTTTGCACGGCCTATGTCCTGGAGCGTTGCTTACCTTTCTTTTGATTTCACGGGCCATGCCATTCTTCACGGATCATGCTCTGGTCCTTTCTTTGGGCACGAGCTCATTACTCAGACCGTGTTGTTCTGCACGGTCTGTGACTTCCTATTTGGCTCCAGACTCTTGGCTTCCTTATTCCATGATCCTTCATCTTCTACTATTTTTATACTAATGGCCTTGGTTCTTCTACATGCGATATTAAGTTCACAATCGGCTCACAAAATAGAGAAGTTACATAGAAAAACCAAACATGATGGTTCTAACTTCCTATCATGCTAAACCTATCTAAACCTAAATATCCACCAACAAAAGCATCAAAAAGAGATGTTAAATGCTCTAAGAAAAATATGCATTTGACTTCTCATCAAAACCCCCACACTTAAATATTTACTCGTTCTCGGGCAAACAAGAACAAGTAAAAAAATATAAGCCTATAGCTAGCATGCAATTTCCCATAACATCTAAAATTTTATTCCTATAACTACCCTAACCCCACGATACAAGAATGTAACACACTCTCACATCCCAAACCTAAGGTGTTATAAAACCAACAAACAAACCAATAATAAGAATGAGGTATCAAGTTCCAAAGAAAAAGGAGAGCTAGCTTACTTTACCAAAGAAGCTACCAAATAGATATCACAAGAGAAACATATGACAATTTTTCAATTTCTCTCATTTTCTTTGATTTTTCGTAGAAGTCCTCTCGGGTTTTCATCCTAGCATCTCGTTTTCTTTCAAGCCTCACACCTCACCTTTTTCCACACCTTTTTGGCCTCTCATTTTTGCATAAGTTACCTTTTAGGGTTTTCAACTTATCCGGGTCTCCCAAATTTGCCTAAGTCACCATTTAAGGTTTTTGACCTAACAGGATATCTTTTTTTATATATATATTTTAGATTTTCAAGTATCACAAAGTGCTCCAAAAGTGAGCTTCACACTTAAAAGAGAATAAACAAACACCACCGAATGTCTAAACTCTAAACTCACCTAAACTACATCCAAGATGCCCTCACACATATAAAAACAATTTTGGGTGAAAAGCAAAAGGATGGAAAAATAGAACAAGGGAAAATGTCATCATCCAACAAAGAAAAACATCAAAACAAGGCATGCAAATGATAGAGTGTTTTCCAACCTCCTCCCCCTCACTCAGTCGATGCATTATCCTCATTGCATGTAAATTAGGTCATATGCAGGAAGAAAGAATCCGAAACACACAAGCTCCTCAGTTAATCACCTCAGCCACGGTGGTATGGTCCGTCACATTTGGCTTCTCACCTCAGCCCACGCTCATTGTAATCTAGCTATCCACCCCCTATGATGGCACCTCTTATCATATCGGCAATCTGAACCATGCCATGTATTTGCTCCAACAGGATCTCCTGGTGCATCTGAGCCATGTCATGTCTCATATTCTCTATCTCCTCACACTGTGCTTGTCAGTCCTGTCTCATCTGATGATGCATCTGTGTTATGTCATGTCTTAGTTCATCCATCTGACCATTCATAAAATCAAAGCAGTGGGAAAGGTAGCTAACATCTTGTCTGGTACCAAATATAGTGTCAGCCAATCCTGTCAACCACTCGAGCTCCTACGATGATAGTTGTGAATGGCTATGCTATTTAAACCTTGTTGAATTGTTCTTCCAGAATGGACTCCACTGTAGATGCTACCATAGCTGAGGATGGCTGGGTCCGATTTGCTCTTGGAAATAATAATAGTGGGATGAGATTTTTTGTCTCACCGGATGAGGATGTTGTGGCTCATATATACCCTAATGTGGTGAGTGCTGAGTCAGAATCTGTGTCTCAAAGATGGAGGTGACTGGAAGAAAGTCTACTGCGGTGGTGGCTGTGGGAATGGCTGCTCCGCCATGAAGGATGTTTGATGATGCGTCTGTACCAGCTCCTCCTCCATGTGAACTGGACTCCAATCCTATGGCTAGGGCTCCTCCTGATCCCTGGGTGCTCTCAATCTGCTGTAGAAAATCTCTCTAAACTCATCATTGAGATGAATGAAGAGGTAAACCATTGTAAAAACACTCCTCAAGATCGTCCTATGACTCTGAGAGAGTCTCATAAATCGGATACCCTTACAATGCCAGATGACCAAATCGTCCCCAACCACAATCATGTGCATATTCAGCAGATAACCCCTGGTGGTGTCGTACGCTCCCACAGTAACCACATGGGTTCTAACGACGGCGATCGCACATTACAAAACTGCCAAGCGTCATAGCACTACGACAAAGTTAGTCAAAAAACGGAGGTTCTAACAACGGCGGTGACACTTCGTATTACCAAAATACGAAAAAATTATATTTTTCGAAAGTCTTGTGAGATTCAGCCTCTAAATACTTATAGAGGGATGTGGATAAATATATATAACTAATAAAATATTATGTTAAATGTGGATAATAATTGTAATTATTGTCAAATTTTAGAGTTTAGCATTATTGGATTAAATCCCATAATTTCCAATACACCTCTATATGGGTTATGTGAGTTTCAACAATTAAGTACAGCTTTAAAACTTTGATTTATGTAGTTAAAACCATTGAACTTCAAAAATTATAATCAGGAACTGAAATATCATTCTAAATATTTGACCCGCCCCTCCCGACATCACTAATAAATAACCTTTTCACGGGAAATCTACTAATCCGAGAGAGGGACGTGAGTCAAAGATAGAGTTTTGTTTGTTGCTTCCATTCCTACTACTACACTACCGGGAATGGTAGAGAGTGGCAAGTACCAAGGTCGTCAACAAAGATGTTAGAAATCTAATAATTAACTAAACACAACTGTGATCGGTTCATCAATCTGACCACGTGTTAGGAATAAACAGTGTTGTGAAAATAGCCATTGGGGGGGAATTTGTATTAACAATTACTAGAATGCAAATGATCACAAGAATTAACAATATAAACTTTTTTTAACACTAAAGGAATATTTGCGTAACATGATTAGTGTCATTTCGATCATCGATTTCATCAAATACAAGAACTAAATCATATTCTAGTATTTGTGACACGTGGTGCGGACAATGGTCAAAACTTCCCCCTATCTGTCAAATAGAGGTGCACATATTAAATCTTCCATCAGTTTCGCCTCCGCAACTAGGAGAGTGCAACAATGGCAATGACTCATTATACAGGTCTGATTCTCCCCCGTGTGATTAAGTCTCAGGCAGTCTGATTCTAGATATACTTAGGTGGCGTTTCTCAAAGAAAAATGTGAAACTGTGGATGTGTTTAGAAGTTTGGTGTTAAAGTTGCAGACCGAGAAGGGAAGTTCGATTGGAAATATTGTGAGAATCAGAAGTGATCATGGCAGGGAGTTTGAAAACTCTCAATTCAGTAATTTCTGTGATGAACATGGTATTCAACATGAATTTTCGCTCCAATCACTCCACAGCAGAATGGCATTGTCGAAAGGAAAAATAGAACACTTCAAGAGATGGCTCGAGTCATGCTTGCAGAAAAAGGCATGCAAAAAAATGGTGGGCAAAAGCTGTTAATACAGCTTGTTATACTATCAATCGAGTGTATCTTCGGCCGTTTACCAACTAGACATCTTACGAGATTTGGAAGGGTAAGAAGCCAAATGTATCTCACTTTCATGTGTTTGGAAGCAAGTGTTATATTCTAAGAGATAGAGATCCATTTGCCAAATATTACAATCGAAGTGATGTTGGTATATTTCTGGGGTATTCTATGAACAATCGAGCATATCGTGTGTATAACCTTCACAAAAACACGCTTATGGAGCCATGGGAGGCCTCCGTCGTGCCTCTCAAAGATAGTATTTATATGCCCTAATTGCGGCTATACTACTAGAAAGTAGATAGTGGCAAGTCGG